>JAPYYT010001889.1:0-22422 GCA_030522565.1 Ceratosolen corneri
TATAACTAGTCCATACTTTGGATTCTCTAAGCACTTCATATTTTGTTCTTCATGTCCCCAAAGATCCTTATATCGTCCGATACTCTAAATGATTACGACTATTTTGCATTTAAAGAAACTCAATGGCTAATAAAAATTTTGTCTATTCCAAATTGTACCGAAATTTTGGCAATAATAATATGAGTCAAAACTAAATTTTCTTGAAAATAAATCATCGTGCTGAATGCTCAGTCAACACTTTTTTAGCTTAAGAATTTCTTTCAGAGATATTTATTTTTTATACTGGGATGGACAAGCAATAGAGATTTTCATACAGTTGAAGAGCTTGTTGTCGAATTACGCTTGAAACGATTGAAATATGGTTTATAAGTATCTAATGTTTATTTCTTGATATAAATTAATATAATGCTTCTTAAAAAAAGTAAAGCAAATAATAATCAGTTAAAAAGTAAAATTAGTAGTTAGAATAATTAAATATAGAGTATAAGATTTCTTGCTATGTTCTAATTAAATATTTATAAATGCAATGAATAATATGATATAATAATTTTAGCTGTAATTTTATTATGAATAGTATTTTTTTTGTATTATAAAATTTCATTAAAATGCTTTCTTCTATTTTTTAATAAGCTGATGAGAATTGATTATGATATATCTACAAAATAATTAACTTACAAAAAGAATAATCATCAATTGGTGGAATAGAATATTTTAAATATATTGACATATGTTAATTGAGATATTGTTTTAATAATAGATTAATTTCAATGTTAAATTATAAATTTAGAATCGTCAACTCATTTCAGTTTATTCTATAAAAACAAATATACTTAACCTTACTTTTCTGTAATTAATACAGTATTTTAATTAAATTTTAGTCTATATTGTTTAAATCACTTTTATTATAATTTTATAATTTTATAAATATCTGATTTTTTTATGTTCACAAAATAAAAAAATTTCTTTTAAATATTGTTTAAATTATATTCTGTAAATAATTTGAAAATGATATGCATTTTTTTCTTCATAATCGTTATATATGTAGTTAAAATGCAAAATGTAACATGTAAATTTAATAACTTTTTCATTTTCAACTTTCATAACATTGAACTTTATATTTATATTATTTATCTAATGTTTAAAATATTAATTAATTCTACATTATACTCCACAAATTATTGTACCTATTATTAAAATCGCATGAATTAAATAATTGTCTAAAATATTATATATTTTTATTTATGCATTAATATTGATAATTTTTATTTTTATGTAGAATATTATTTTTCAATATAAAACTCAATATCAAGTTTTTATGAACATTACATTTAACTTTTAAAGTAGACATTTACTGAGATTACTAAGATGCATAATTATTTAAAAATAATAAGTAGAAAATTAAATATGCAAGTAATTTTTTCATAGTAAATAAATATCAATAAATGATATGATCTACATATTATATGTGATTACTTAAATAATTATTTTTCAAATTCATAAGTAAATATCAGCATTAGTATAATATATTGTTTTAGGTAAGATTTTTAATCGTCCGAGAATATGACACAAGTAGCTAGTTATATCTATTTTTAAGATAGTCCTTGATGTGATAAAAAATGTTTATTACATTAACTAAAATTACTTTTACAAATTAATAATTTCCTAAGTGCTTTAATAATATGCTACTGATCTTTAATAAATTCAATTATCATGAATGAATCTTTAAATTTCACTTATTTAGTACTGAATCAAAAATATACTTTATAATTACTATAAAGGTGTTATATACGTCGTGTATGTGACTTTCCTATATGCATTCACATTTATACAATTAAGGCTTAAATGGATAGAGTAAAAAGTATAATAAAATAGTCAGGCAGAAAAAAGCAAATATAATATTCAAATACAGTTGGTTATGATTATTAATCCAAATTATGTTTCTGACATACATTTTTAATATTTATCGTCTATTATATATAATATATCTTGCTATATATTATATTAGATAATACTATATGGTATTCTAAAATATTTTATAAGAATATTTTGAACCGCTTTAATTTTATTACAAATATTTCGAATATTGTACTTCAACAAAGGTACTCTTATCAATTTTTAATATTATAAAAACAAAAATGTCTAATATATAATTATGAAAACATTTTATTTCAAAAGTAAATATATTCTTACATGTAATTAATGCCTTTAAAATTAATACAGAAATTGAATATTATTAAATTTCAAACCAAATTAGTTTTTAACCAATAAATTTATCTTATTATAAAAATTGTGGCGTAAATACAATAAAACTGATCATATCCAATGTTTAAATTAGCAATGAGAGAGATAAACATACCATTGAAAAGTATCATAGATGCAATAAATGTATCGAGAACCATTCTAATTAAAAGTAAATAAATGCACGGTGAAAGTGTAATTTAAAGAGTAAGAGTAATTTAAACATAAAAATATTAGAGTTCGCGAAATTCCAAATAAATATAATCCAGGCGCAAAAGATTATCGATCGAAATAAGTATATTCATTTGCCATTGCACAAATATATCAAAGCTAATACCGGATTGTCATTGTCAAGATATTGAAATAAAAACTCAAGAATCAATCAACATTCGACACAATAATATCTCCACGATAATTTCTTTTAGCTAATTACCAAGTGTTTAGCTCTGGATATAAATTTTTGGATCAATAAACATGGCCCCAGTCTTGAAATTTTTTCAAACGATTTATCGGTTACCTAACTAGTAATTGATAAACTAAAGTTGAAATTGTTGAAAAGTAAGGAAAAGAACTAGCTCCTAACGCAAATCAAGCATTAGCTTCAACAGGATTAGCGAGAGGGAGGAGGGGATACGGATAAAGGTATACTCAGCGCAACAGTCGTCGGGCTACCCAGAGACACATGCCAAGCTTGTGCACTTACTCTTCTCGTTTTTCTTACGAGTCTTCATAGCCGCCGGGGAACCAGGCATCGAGTTAGCCTCCGTGTCGCTCGACAGATTCCTACAGCCTCCCACAGCTTCCCTTAGGACGATAACGTAAGCCAGCGTTTAATTCACTACTTGTCGCAAGGAGCGCGCGCACGGTACTGAAGTATTCCTCAGCGGTGCCACCCACGCCTTTCATCCACGCGCGCCTGCTCACGAGTTCCAATTTAAAGCAATCGCACTCGAAACTGCGCGGGAAAATATTTTTCTAGCTTAGCGTACCAGGTTGTCTTTACTGATAATCATTGCGGCTGCTGATGCGTGACTAATTTTTTATTAAGATTTTGTCAGTCAGCAAGAAAACTGACTGGTACGTGATATGTATTTGGCACCTACCGTTTGCATCTCTTTATTTCTTGAGCAAGCATTTGTTACACTTCAAACGCCCGTGATTCTCATGTAATTGTCTTTATGTAACTGACAAACAATTTGAAGAAACTTGAAACTCAGAAGAAACTCAAAAGAAAGTTGGCACTCCGTACACATATTAAATATATTTTATTAATGAATATTAATTCAAATTCGTTATATTAAAGAACATTATTTTGCAAATGATTTATCGTTATCAAATCGAGTGTCATATAGTATAATGCTTCCGAAAGTATAATGCTTCCAATTATTTTAGGATATATAATAAATGTTTAAAAATTTTAAAATCCACATACATATTTTTAGAAGATGTGTCCCAACATTGGCAATTTTTAAACGAATATGTGTCACATAAGGTATTCATTTTCATTCAATTAACTACTGATACTTTTCATTTTAATATTAATTAAACGAATTCGTTACGAATTTTTTCTGAAAATTTCAACAAAATTAAAAATTTGTTCAATTCAAAACTATAGAACTTTCTAATTTCAAAATTAAAAATAGAAAATTTTTAACAATATTTTGACGCATCTTTATTTCAAACTTTTTAAATTTAATGCAATGCATTCATTTTCATATAATTAATACAAATAAAAACATCAATGGAATTTACTATAGACGGATTTAACGAAAATTTTAATCAATTATCGAAGCGCTAATAATTTAAAAATATCCTAAGGTTTTATTCTAATACCTACAAATTTGTATGTGTGAATAATTAATAACTTTAAAAATATCTGTTCAGGAAAATAATATTCAACAATATTTTATATATGATTTTTGAAATTATTTTAATAACAAAGTGTAATTAACAAATTTTCCATAAAAATGTACATAGTTTTATACTTATTATTACCATTATTGTTCATAAAATAGTATATAGTAAATAAAGTTTTCTATAAAAAGCTATAAAATATATCAAACAAATTATAGTTAGTTATATAATTTAATTAATATCTCGATTTAACTTAAATTTTATAAAATCATTTATATATTGATCAATGTTTTTATCAGTTAATTAGTACAGTACGCTTGATTACAAAGACTTTTAAAAATATATAATAAAAATACAAAAACTTAATATCTAATTTTGGAAAATATTTTATTTAAAATTTATATTAAGAAATTAATTATATTATAATGTATTCGAATAAATTTTTAACTCACTTATTATCTTGTAATATGTAATTTATGAAAAGATAAAAAAATTAATAAAAATATTTGTATTAATGTCTTTTTTACTAGTCATTGATAGTATTGTAGATAAATAAATAAACATGCTAAATTGTGATAACTAATATCTAAATTATTTATTGTATAATTAACCATTATGTATGTATATATATATATAATGGTAGTCATACATTATTTATTAATGTAGATAGATAAAACCTTTAAACATAACTGTCAATGCTTTGCAAAACTATATAATGAATATGAATGAAAAAAATATAAACATATCTATACATTAAATATTATATCTATGATTTTTTAAATTATTTCAAAATTTTTAAGAAATAGTTAAAAATTATATAATTATAAATGTTCTTTAAATATGAATTGACAGTGTGTCAAAATTATTTTTAACTATTTACATTCATTTAAATATTAGATATTTTGATATAAAAATAATTTAAATGTTAATCGTATTTAAATATTTACAGAATAAGTTTTCTATTTATAGATTTTAATAAATTAATCGTCGAAATAAAATGTCATTAATATTATAATTAATTAATATTTTTTTAAATATTTATAAAATAATAACAATTAGTTATATAGTGAAAAAAAATTTTTCCTCGACTTCAAATAATTTTTTAAAACAATATTATTATTTAAAACCTTGAAGCGTTGCCAATTTGTTTTCATGTGAATTTGGTTCAATTTTCATTTATTTTAAAATGATTTATAAAGCATTCGAAACATATTTATTATTTAGAATTATGCATCTATCCATTTGTCGTTTGTGTGTGTGTCAGTGTGTCTGTGCGTGTACGCGCGCGCCCGTATGTATGCATACGTGGATAGGTGTAATTGTGTCTATATAAATGTATTGAGTATATCTATTTAAATGTATTGAAATAAATACTTCAATGTGGCTTTTCTGTGATTACGTACATAAATTGCAATACATTGAGTAGAAGCATTATGAGACATAAAATATGTTTGCCAAATGAAAGATAAAATATTTTCTGTTATAAATATAAAATAAATAAAAGTATGTTATAAATCTAACTAAAGTTAAAATCTCTCAAAAAACTTTGGCAAACAATTTTATTAAAATATATTATTCTTAGTAGAAAAAAATATTGTAAAAATAAAACTGTTTTGTGGACAAACCAAATAAAGTATAAGCTATAGTTTAATATATATAAACATACCATTATGCAGTATTTATTATTGAAAAAGATAGGTTGTGTTAATATTGTGTAACTAATAAAGAATACATTAAATTAATATCTCTATAGCTGGTTATATATAAATAATTTAAAATTATTTAACTATTTGCCATCGGATAACCAATAAAAAAAACTTTGTACGCAAACCAAGCGGTGCAATTTATTGACAGTACAGTGTACGTACACATATCTAAGTTTAACACAACAAATACACGAAATAATCGTAGTATTCTTCTCCTCGCTGACGTATACACGCATACAAATATATAGGAATTGAAATATTTGCTCTGATATAATACTAACAGAGATATGCGAGCAAAAATATTGGCCACCATTAATAGCGTATGTTTTATTTATAATCATGACATTGGTGGAGAAGGAAATGTCTACACAATTTTAGCAATCGATACTTTTATGAAAGTTACCGTTGAAACGATTAAATATAACGCAATTTAAATAAATTTCTCGAACATCTTTCAAATGTATATTTCTAGAGCAATTCTTTCTAACAATGTGCGTGTGAATATAGAAACGTAAATTTTTATACTGTAGATCACCAATTTGTTAAAGCTTAATGACCTTGAAGTAATTTGCATATTATAAAAAAAAACACTTTTTATAAATAATATATACTTTTATTATTTTTTATACTTTTTATTATGGAAGTATTCAATATAAAATGTACAATTTGCATTAGTATTCAATGATTGGATTGCTTTTGTTAAATGTTCTTAATTAGAGACTATTATGAGGAAATATAGAAACTAGAGAACTACAGAATTAAAAAAATACAAAACTATAGAAATATATTCTATGATTTACAATCGAATTCAGATGTGAACAAATATCTAAATTATATTCGTATTATTGATAATTATAGAAGGATCTGCAGCTTAATTTAAAACATGAATCAATCTTATTTTTAGCATATAAATTTTTTGTTTAAAAGTATAAAATTCGACATATTCGTATATTTTATGACTTACAAATATATACAAATATTTCTGTTGTAACATAACACTCATTGTTTTTTTATTACTTCTAATTGAATAGAAATTTCATAAAATAAAATATATTTTAACAAATTAAATCTTTAAATAGAAGTTTTTGAAAATAAAGAAATTCCTTAATTCCATTTATTTCTATAAACGACAAATAAACAAACTAAGAAACAACATATCCTAAATAGCTTATAATCATTTTTCTGAAAAATTTATACAAAATTTTCAATTAGTGAATAGCTGTACCAATATTTTAACAATTACTTAATATTTATTGCTTAAAATTCTAAATATCAAAAAGAATAAAGCATTTGTATTATAAGTTGCAATACATTATTAAATTTAGAAACAAAGTGTTCAATAAAAAATCAATTAAATAATTAAAACATTTTTATTGATCAGTAGATTATTTTTACATTAATTATGAGTATTCATAAATATTTGTTTACTTATATAAAAACAATCTTATTAAACAACCTTCTATGCTTATATCTGTTTATACGAGTCTCCAAAAGGCTGGAATTTGTATCTCATGGCAGTTGATCATTTCAGTCCTCTTTTTTCCCTATATATTTTTATTCCCTATATATGGGTATATATTTTCGATAATTTAATTTTTTTATAAAATTCAGTTTGTAATACATTTGTTAGAGAAAAATGGATAATTATAAAACAGAAAAAGTCTATACTTTATTAATTACGGTTCGAGTATATAGAATATAGTTTATGCTTGCAATAAGTTACGTATATTAATTTAAATAAATATTATAAATATAATAGGAAATATAAGATCAACAAATATATTTTAATTTAAAAATTAAAAATATAAGGAGCTTTAGTTTGAGAAAAATCAAAATTGAAGGATAATATTGAATGGAATTTCAGAAAATTTCATTACGTATGATTATATTACGTAAGCTTAACGTGAAATAATGAAAAACAGTCCTCTCGTGTTGATAAGATAATTAGCTTTCGAGCTTTCAAAGTTTGTTAAAATAAATTCAATTTTTTCTTCAAAAGATGAAATTATTGATTAAAAAATTATATTTAAATATAAGTCAAAATTACTTTAAGGAACTTTTCATGATAACTTTTATTTTATAAATTTTATTTTATATTTATTAATCTTTTTTTTTACTTTTTATTTTATTTCACAAAGTGAAATAAAATAGATATAATACTTTGTGTACTTGTGTACAATAACAATTAATAAAACTTAATTAAATATACTTAAAATTATTAACATTAAAAACATTTTATGCATAATATTGTCCGTTATTAATTTATAATATACTTAGTTACTATTTATATTAATTTACATATACCTTTTTATATTGTTGTTTATTCGATAAAAATTGAATTAGCGCGTAAAAAAATCAATCAAAATAGAAATACCAATTTTATAATTTTTAATTTTAATTATCGATAATTCCACTTTTAGTAGTGTTATAAATATATAATTTTATATAATATTCAGAGAAATCCGAGAATTATCTAGAAATCGAAGAATTAAAGGTAAGTTATGAATGTCAAAGATTGAATTTCAACTAATTACAAATTCTTTGAAATATAATTACAATATGACATACATTACATAATGTTTTTAAGTAATATTTTTGTACTTCACTTATGAATTATATTAAATAATTAAAAAAAATGTACATAAATGATATCAAATATCTATTTTATATTAAAATTTCACAATCATTTCGTAATCATTTAACAATATATTTATATTAATTTACAAATTTATAATACAGCATTAGAATATATACTGTCTTTATTAAAATCAAGAAGTACAATTTAAAATTTTATTCAAAGTTAAATTACATTTCGTGTAATTAAAATGTTATTATGCTCACAGCACCCTTAATAGTATTTATCTTGATTATAGAATATATTATAATGAATATCTAAGAGTAATTCTTCTCTGATTTGCTACAAACACAGTAAATTTAATTGGCTATGTTTGAAATTCAACGTTGATTGAAAAATCGAAATTGATTTAATTTAAGCATAAAACCAAAAAAACATAAACTATTTTCTCTCGAAAAGGATGTGCTTATATAAAAATTAAAGTCAAAAGCTTTCACGAAAGTAAATTAATGTATAATTATCAATACTACTGGTAATCCATTAATAATAAAAATGAATGCTTATGAGGAGATAAAGAAAAACGGTTTTATTATTTTTATGTTTGAAACGTAAGACTCGAGCCGATGATTAATATAACTAATGGCGCTACCAGGTAACATTCGATTGCTAATCCACCGGGTGATAAACTCATATTTTTCCGTGACTCTTGTGCATTCTAACAAATTAGAAACAATTTCTTTCATGTCTCATATTACATGCTCGTAAACGCACACTCCCCCAATTGAAAAGCTTCCGACATAAAGCCTAGCCTAATCTCGATTCTAGTTGCGCTGTGTTGGAGGGGAGGAAACGGTCCTCAACATTCGAAATCCGCGAATCCGGAAAGCCCGTCATCGGCATTGGTATTTCTCCGCATCTCTTCGCGACGATTCGTGCACATACACATGTCCCTTTCAAGTAGATCGGGTATTTTTCGTCTCTCTGGTCCTGTCGGCGACCCAATATTAATTAATTTGAAAAAGCTAGTGCATAGACTGCGGGAGAGGGAGAGGGAGAGACAGTGAAAGAGACGTGAGAGCAAGGGAGGCCACCCGTCTATGTATCGTCGAGATTTTGTTCTCAGACGTTCTGGGGAAAAGAAAGTGCTACTCGTGACGAACAATTAGCACTGGTTGCTCGCCTAGGGAGGTTCGTTTATCCGCTGGTATATATGAGACCTGCGCGTTTCTCAATGACAGAATGAGCGCCAAGGATTTGTCGATTCTGTCGTACAAAGAGCTGCAAGCACTTGCCGTTAAGCATCGCGTACCTGGCAACATCAAGGTGAGGCTTATTCACGATTTTATGTTTTTTCCGTGGAGCGGGCTGGCTGTCAACATTCACCCCTTTGTTTCGCAATTTATCTTGTACTTTTCAAGATATTAATTAATGGTACAGAAGGATGTACTCGGCACGCGTATGCGCGACAACGGCCGAGTAACCGAGCATAGTCGATCTTTTAATCGTGTGTGAATGGCAACGTTGTAGGGATCGCTAGTTGTTCCGTTAATGAAAATTTAATACGCACATTTAATGCTCGAATTGTCATGCCAATATGTGCAGCTAATTTTTCAATTATTCTTGTGTTGCTTTTATTTTTAATAGTGATAAAAGAATAAAACCGTTCAATTTAACGATGTATCAATTTTCATTTACATACTGCCCGGGTGAATCAAAACAAAAATGTATTGGATATCTTGGTAGATTAAATTTAGTCAAAGCCTGCTATCTAGCCTACTATAATTTTATTGATATTTTATTAGATTTACAATTATTTTAATTTACAATTTATCATCATACATATTTTTTTTAATTAATACAATTTTCGTAAATGGCAACAATGTAACAAAGGTTTAAAAATGAATATATATTTATATAAATTAATTTATTTCTAATTTGTATTATATATTAAAATTAATATTTTATTTTCCAATTATTGCATACTTTTTAAATATATTTAATATCATATCAAAGTTAATTTTATTTAAGCCAACTATATTGTATTACATGTAATTACATACATTGCAATACATTACGAGAAACAAATATGTATATAACTTTTTTATTATATAAATAATTAATATACTATTACTACTAGATTCAAATATTTTATTCATTTTATCTCAATCTTATATTAACAATGTATATATACATATATATATATATATATATATAGCAAACAGAAAATATTTTTTCTTCGATTATAATTAATCACTTAATAATCGTTATATATATAAAACTATATAATTGGTTTATAGAAGCTTTTATTAGTGAAGATTCTTCATGCAGTTAAATGTGGTAACAGCTCAGAGGTAACAAGATTACTTACAGATTTAAAAAAAAATCGTAAAAAAAGAACTAAACGAATAAAAATTATGAAAGAAGATGAAGATGGATCAATACAAATTGCAGTTCAGACTGATTCTCCTGATCTTCCTACACAGCAGGATCACTATTTATTTCCTATACAACAGCAGCATCAACAACAATACCCATTTCAATGGGTAAGTATTCAACTACTCTCTGTGGTTTAAAAGTAATTGTATTATAATCAACTGTCTTTACAGAAAATTGATCATTCAATAAATATAAAAGAATTAATAATTTGTAATGCTTAAGACCTCTTATGTTAGAGAAATAAAATAGAAATATAATAAAAAATTTGTATTTTATTTATATATATACAACATTTGAATATATATTAAATAGATTGCTGTCATTTTTTGATCTTTGTTTATATAAATTCGAAGATCTTAAATACTCTATATTTATTGTAAACCATTTTTTGTAAAAAAATTTCATTTTATTTACTAGTAGTTGTATGATTTACAGGTAGGAGCTGAAGAAGAAGTTGGTACAAGTAAATATGAAGATTTACGATGCAATTTAAGCTACAATGACATTCGACAATTAGTGTTGTACACCTCACATGGTGTATATGGCAATTGTGACACCAACAACAACTCTACACTACTTGATGAAATAATGGACTTAAGAACTGAAGCTACTGTATCTAATTATCGATCTAGCCTGGAAGCTACTCACATTAATAGTTCTAATCTACAGCAGCAAATTGTACAACCTACAGTAGATGAAAGTGCAAGTAGGAAGATGTCCCTGCTTCTTAAAAAAATGTTGCAAGCTCCTGTAGGAGCCAATTTAGGTGAAATTGCAAGCCCAGTTGAAAGTATGTATTTTAATTTTTTTAATTATTAATAGATAAAAAACAGAATGGGTACAAAATATAATTTATTTGTTTTCTCAAAGATTTTTTATTTTATCATATAAAGATTTATTTTTAAATGAGCTTTCTGTTTAAACATAATTAAAAAAAATTTTTAATACTATAATTATATCATTTTAATTGGGAATATAAAAATGCCATATTATTTTTATTATTATTGGTAATATTACATATATTATTATAAGATGTATTTTTGATCTTGAAAAGCATATATATGTATGTATGCATGTATATATATATATATATATATATATATATATATATATATATATATTATGAATTATATTTCCTCTTCTAATAAAATAAACATTTTGTATTATAATATATGAATATCAATAAAATTATTACTTACATCAAACTGTTGTATATGCAAAAGCATATTAAAAATAAAAGAAAAAAATTAATTTTAATATTTCATGAACAATGAAACAAGAAAATATTTGAATTAGATAATTGTTGATGAAAAACATTTTATTTTATTTAAATAATAAACACAAATTTTTAAGTAAATACAGTATATGACAAGCTAAACATGTATATGAAAGATGGTTTTATCTAATATACAATGTAAATTGAATTGTATATGTAACAAAAAATGATATTTTTAAATAACTCCTAATTACATAAAATTAACAAATTTGGAAAAAGTATTTTTAAATTTTTATGATGAAAATGTATTTTAGTAAGTCAAATTTAATTTATGTGTCATTAATTATGTACTTGAAAAATAAATATTTGTTTACAGCTTTAATACTAACACATTGAAAAAAATTTCTAAACTTTTCTGTATTAAATTTTTATCAAAAAACATTTAAATATTAAAATTTTAATAAACTTACTATGCATACGTGTTGTACTTTATCTTAGTTTCTGTAATATTTTGAAAATATTAATTAAACAATTTCTAAATTGACGATCTTCGGAATTAATGTAATCTTACACATTTTATATTACTTTAAATAAATTTATTAGTGCATTCGAAAAATCTATTACATTAATTTATTATATTTATTTTATTGTAATCATTTTATGATAATCGTCTGTAATACATACAAATAAAGAAATAAAATAATTTAGCATTCTGCTAAAATAATTTCGGTGAAACAATTCACAGGCTGGTCCATGGACACATATCGTTTAAGGGAACAGTCGCCGGATAATTCTGAAACTATGACAGCTAAATCTGATATAAACGAGAACGACGAAATTTGGCAAGACAATATCACAGTACCAATGACTGGGTTGTCGTGCGTCTTTGAAAATGAGCAAAATTATAACGATAATTCGTACTACCGACGTGGTAACAATATAACTTCGTATTATAGATCCACTCTGAATAACACTGGCGAACCGACTTCTCTGGTATATTTTTTTCAATAATTGTTTTAGAATATATTAATTTATAAAGTGTAATATCAACAGCAATAATAAATTATTTAAATATTTAATGATAATAAAATACTAACATTATATACTAAAAGTACACATTAGAATAAATATATTAAAAGCAACAAAATAATGTTGAAAATAAAATTATTTTTTACATATTATTTCAGTTCGACTAATTGACTTATAAAATATTATAGTTTTTATTTATAAATATATATATATATATATATGCTTAAGTTTTGTATTTTGTGAAATATTTTATTTTCAATGGAAATTTATGTCAATAACATGAAAATAAATTTAAAAATTAAAATTAAAAAAATTAATATATTTTTATCATGATTAACTATGAAATCACCATATAAATTTAAAATACTTTTTAATATTTTTAATGTGGAATAATACCACGTATATTCTTTATCGGAATATTTTTTAAAAATTTTCATTTCGAAATATGATGTGTACTAAATTAATAATGATAAAAAAATTAACATATGTGCAGATTTTATAATTTATTTTTAATAAAATCTATATATTCCTCTATTGCTTTAAAAATTTCTTAGTTGAACAAGTTATTTATTTATATAATATTTAAATATATAATTATCTAGATAAAAGAATTAGTAATAAATGACAAGAGACATATTTACAGCAAGATTTTGAGCAGCAGCAGCAGCAATCATGCAATCCATATCAATTCAACATGGTCACGCAAACGGACGCACAAGAAAATTGTCGGAGCTGGTTAGCTTCTAACAGTCTCGATATAGCACATCATACCGATTATGGACCAACTTCAGTTTCAAGACTAGAGCCCACAGCTTCTATACAATTCCAAAATCCTGAGAGTGGGGATATGATGAACCCAAGTTCAGGAGATGTATCCAATATCGTTCAGTCAAATGCTCAATTCTGTATGACTACTGATCAACTGTATCCTGTAAGAATTTCTTGTATTATTCCTAAAATTTTTGTATGATTGAAAAAGATATACTTTATTATATAGTACGTTCATTATTTGAAGTTTCTCTGATAAATTAAGCAATGGTTATTTACTTTTATTTGTGACTTTTAAAAAATTGAAAATAAACAGTGGATATAACTACGATAATTTCGAATGCCTCTGTGTAATTAAGTTACGGCGTACAAATTTTCAAATTTTTTACATCAAAGATTATCGCTTCTTAAAATTTTTCCCAGTAAATTAGAAAAGTAGAGTATTTTGAGTTTAAAAGAAAGAATTTAGTATAGATATCCAAATTTTTTGTTATATTTTGCTTAATAGATACATAAAAATTCGATATTACGATACATAAAAAAGTATAGTATATTATAGTTTAATTTGCCTGAAGAATTCAAACAAAATGGATCTAATCAGTAAATAATCAATAAATAAAAATAAGGAAAAATGATCAAAAGAATTTTTTATAACAACATAAATACAGTTATTTCTATTTGATATTCTTAATCTGAATTCTTAATTTGAAATATATTATAATATAAAAAGGATGTACTACTTTTAATTTTTTTTTAATTAAAAACTTTTTTATTACGAAATAAATTAGAAAAATCTACTTTTTATTCAAAATTTATTACTGTTTTTGGAAAAAGGTTCAAGGATCGACCAGCATTCTCGAAACGAGCGAACTCGTATCCGAACTACAATTTGATACATCTCGTTATTATCAAACGCCTTCTAGTATTCTTAAACAGCAGGAACCGCAAGATTACTACAGGCATATATGCGCCACTGTAGATGACACAACATATGCTCAGGACCTATACGAAACCCATCATCAACAACAACCACAATCACAACTACAACCGCAATCACAATCACAACCACAACCTCAACCACAACCACAACCACAAGTACAACAGCATTTAAACGAACAGAACTATCAGTTCCGTTATTCTGATTACGAGCAATTGAACATGGCTACCCCTATATATCATGTCGAATTGGATAGCACTACATATGATCCTAGATATTATGAAGATCAGCAGCAAAGTGTCATACCTAATCAGCCCGTAGGGACGGACCCATTGCAACAAGTACAGGGTCAACAATTCGAGAATTACGTGACTGAGTCCGGCTCTACAACCGTTCAAAATAATCTACACACCACATACGGTATGTATGTGGTTCCAATACTATAAATAGTTGTTTAAACTTCTTCATTGAAACATTGTAATCATTTTATAATTTTAGTCACGGATTTTATTTTCTCTAGTTTTTTTTCTGAAAACTTTCTGAAAGTTCTGGTATATAGAAAAAAGGTTTAACTGTTTAAAACTATTATAACATATAGCTATATATATTTTTAATCGTACAATATATATGAATTTTTATTATTGACTTAGTAAATTTTAAAAATTACTTTCTTTCAGTTTCAAGTTATTTCAAAATTTATTTTATTTTTTTCAAAATTAATTCATTAAATCCTGAAATGTTTATATAAAATTTAAAATGTAATATATCCAATTAAATGAAAGCATGTTAAGTATCTCCGTTTGATTACATTTTTATAAAGGTTCGACGATACTAGATCCGTATTGGCCGCGTTGGTCTTATACTGATCGGAGCAGCACGGCACCAACAATGAACGGTCGCTTTTTGGAAAATACTCTAAACCTCTGCACAACAAACTACGTAGATTATACGAAATTAAATGAAACTTGTTGTGTATATAGTAACAAAACGCCGGTAATGACGTTACGTAAGGGTCTAAATTCGGTGCCTTCGGCATTGGAGAACCGAAATGCAAGCAACGGAAGCAATAATGTCGAATATCGGCAGCACAATTTCGCCTCCAATTGGCTTCTCTATAATGACGACATAAACTCTGATTTGAACGCCAAACGGAAAGACTTTGCGCAAATGTCTTCAGTGAGCTTATCTAGCTTGTGTTCCGTAGAACAACGCTCGGATAATATCATATAGTAATGATAACTGTGTGTATATCAAACTTTAGTTAAAAAAATCCGATTTTGATTTTTTATAAATCCATATTTAAGCAACATGTTCTTATATAGTCAAATGAACATGTTTAATTCGCTTTACTATAATTTTTTTGAGCCTTATTTATTGTACAGAATTTCATACTTTATTAGATTGTTGATCAATTATTTTTTTACCGTATTTTATGTAAAGAAAATTTAAATTAAAAAGTTATTTTCCGTAGTATTATGAAATGATTAATTTTATAAAAAGTATTATCAAAATTAGAACAAAATACGTACAATAGTAAGTATTCATTGTAACACGCGATCTCATCGTGTAGATAAGATTACTTACTTATTATTTTGTATACAATAAGTTTGATAGCTATTTGTACACATTTTTCATTATAGATTATTTATGATATTCATATTACATTTAATATAAAAAAAATAAATTGTGATTACAAATATGATTTGATTCAATTAAAATTAATTGACATTATGATATACATTATTTGATTACGTAATATTCTAATGGATAAATTAAAATGGATAATTAAGTTTTTCTTGATGTAGTAAATAATATTATAACTAGTTTTCATGACTCTTTGGCATGGTTATTTAGAATCGATTTTTTTCATTTATTATGTATAATAGTAGACATTTATTCGGTGAGAGAACAGTTGATAAAGAAATTTAAATATTTTTACTTAAAAGCAAAAAAATATTAATTAGTAAACTTAATAATTTCGTGTAAAAATTTTGAATTTCTAGACAACTATATTGATTAAATTTGAATATTTATTTTAAAGTGTACAGTTTTACTAAAACGTTTGTCATAAAATCAATACATGTTGTCATTATTATGAATATGATCAATAAAATTATAGTATATATTAAATAAATCAATAATATAATATATACATATACCAATGCGTTATGATCAAATTGGCGACAATTATTTATTCGCGATCTACACCATTGACAGTTTAATAAAAACTAACTAATATTACTATGTAGGGTTAAATCAAGTTGATTATAAAACGTAGATAAAAAATCTAACAAATAGTACATTCTAATTATAAATAGATAATTCAACAATAAATACATTAAAATAAGGAAAATCTATGCGCAAATTTTGATTAAATAATAACAAGTTTTATGAATGTACAGTTTATTTTTTATATTGAATATCTACTAATTCTAGATTCGTATTTAAAATTATAATGAAAAGCAAATAATATAAAGTATATCTTTTTATATTTTCATTTACAATTTTTAAACTTAATAAGTAATTAATTATAACATTAAAAGCCTTGTCAACTAATAAATGAGGTATATTCTTATTTTTCTAATAATATAACGAAAACAAAATTGTTGTTTCGCAAATAAAAAATTTAATTATAGAGTTATATATATTTAATAAAAAGTATTTTTATAAAATTAATTTTAACATAAAAAATAGTGGATGAATAATAAAGTATACAACTTGAAATAATGGAAATGTGTTTGTATATAAAAAGTTGTCGATTTATACGTGAAAAAGTAACAATACAGTATAAATCGAAATTTTGAATCGTCTGCTTTTCTATTTAAATTCTTCTAGTCGAATAAGAATATTCAAAGGATATTTGTAAAGAATATAATATAATCGCAATTGCTATTTACATAATATATAGGAAAATGTTTTTTAATATTGAAATCGAAGAACATGAATAAAGATAAATTTCAGATTAAATAGATCTTAAAGAGGAAGGAGCGCGTATTGAAATAACTATAAGTCATAAATAAAATTTATTTTTGTTAAAAAATTTCAGTGCATAATACTACAAAATTCCATACATAAACTTAAAAATTATGCTATTATCGTCCATGTTACATTACAAATTATAAATTTCAGTAATTGTATTTAATTTTACATAAATAATCATTGCTTTAATAGTACTTTATTTTGTATTACTTTTCGAGATTTCTCGAAATTTTTACATTCAATAAAATTTTTTTGATCTTGTTTAATACTGTTTTTTTGTTGTATTTCCATACAATATGCTTTACATTAATAATATTTTTATTTATTATTAATACTTCTGTCTGTTACAACATATAATCCATATTTATTTTATTGGCCAATTCATTTCTATCTTTTTAATTTTTGTATTCTCTCTTTTAAAATAAAATAAGAAAACTATGTACAATTTATATATAATTTAAATTATTTCAATGTACTTTTTTATATATTTATGTGAATAATATTAAATGAAAACTAATTAAAAAACATTCCATAAATATATGGTCGATTATTGTTTATAATTTATTTGAATATATTATTCTGTAATTTTTCTTTCGAATATTGAATTTTATCTAAAAAATAGAAAATGACAAATTTTTTAAAGGAAACTTTTTAAATACATCTAACATTTAAAATTAACTTGGTAAAAACTTGGTAAAAAATCGGAAATCTAAAAAGTATCTATTTAAAATAAAACTTTAATAATACAATAAGAAAAGAGATTTCGTGATTTAAGAATATATGAGATGTTATAGTAGCTGCTGAAATTTAATGGACAAAAAGAAGACAAGTTTTTTTCAGACATATGTAAATAAATATTTAAACGTGACAAGCTTGCCTGGAATTTAATCAGATTGAAATTGCTGCTTAATGTGGTTGAAGACTGAAAGATACCGAGTCCTGATGATATTTTTAAACAATCTCACTAACCAGGACACCTAATCTGCACCTGTCGCCACTTTTTCCTATCTTTGTGTAAACTGTACATTCCAAAATTTTGTAATACAAGAGAAATGGAAATTTATTTTCTTAATTACATAAACCAAGGACCAATAATACTTATTTCTTAGCATTTGATAAATAAATTATAATAATTATAAGTAACCAAATTTTAATTTAAATAAATATCTGAAAAAAGTTGAAATTGATAATTAGAATGTTTGTCAAAATTATTCATCTGATAATAATAAAAAATGAATGTAAATATTTTTTAATATAATACAATATAATACAGTATAATAATAATAACATAATAGCAACCGAATTACGTTCTATATTGAATAATAATAATAATAATAATAATAATAAGTTAATATAATGCTTATATTTACCAATATTTATTAAAAAAAATGTTATAAATAAATATTTCATTGATAAATATTAATATTAGAATTATAATAATTTGAAATTAATTTAAAATTATTATTAAAAATGAATTTACATAAATTAAATTTTGAAAAAGAACTGAACATGTTTTTGTTAGTTTTGAATTTTGAATATTAAAATTAATTAAAATAATTTTACCATTTTTAAAGTATTTTAAAAATTTTATATAAACTTTTATGTAAACAATTATATAAACATAATATCAAATTTTGATTTTTTTAAAACAAATGTTATAATATTCTTAATATTTTTAAAATTCCATTTTTTCTTAAGTAAACGATAAATCGTATAATAAATAAAGTGATTAGTAGATTATTTATATTTACCATATTACTGTATTTAAATTAAAAAATAAAATTATACATAAAATATAATCAATTATATTTATAAATCTATATACACATAAAAATTACTTAGTATACATATCCGATCATTTATAAAATATAGCTACGCATTAATGTACGTATAACTGATTTGTTTTACAAATAATATTTTTATTGATATTATCTTTAAAAATATAACTAATTTCAAACTAGATTTTGAGTATTTTCATTTTTACTTTTTAAAAATTTTTACAATACTTTTACAATACTTTTTTAAAATGTTTCATATCAAGTTTTAATCGTCCATTACATAATGAAAATTTATGAAAAATTCTTAGCAAATAAGTTATTACTTTAATTAGTCATTTTAAGGAATTGAATACTAAGTAAAATGATACGATAATTTTTTTATTTAATTTATAAATATTTTTAGCATTTTCATTCGAAACATGCATACATGTCTTTAATTAGATTCTTCGCTAGCCAGACTTGGTGTTTAATTATTTGACTCCTAGTAAATAGATGTTTACTATTTTTGTTCCTTGTTTGTCCTTCTCCATATGTCGTAAATAATTTTTATAATTATAAAGAGTAAAGATAATTGTAAAGAATTATCTACAAAATTATAATAATATATAAAAAATAGATAAAACAACTCAGCGTTATAAAATTGTATGAAAATTTAATAATTAAACAAAAATTATTTCTATAATAAATGCATGAATTCTAAGACATACTAATACTCTTTAATAAAAATTAAACTTAATAATATAGAATGTAACTCAATTTACAAAAATTATTTTGTAATAAATAAAATTTATTAATGTCTTTTGTACGACCATTTAATAATGTAATATTTAAAAAAATAAAATATATATAAATATGTAATAATAACATCGTGATAAATCTAATGAATATAAATAATCAACAGAGAATACTATATAGAGCTACATTATTAAATAAAATATACCAATTATTATTTAATGATAATTACTTTCCATATAAAAAAAACATTTTTGGTAATATTTATACCGTAAAATTAATTTGTAATTCAACATTAGTAACTAGGTTCGATTACTTTCAAAATAGAATAAATAATAAAATACCTTGTATATAAAAAATAATACAATTATTGTAATATTTTAACAGTGCCCAACAAATTTGAGAGAACAATATGTAAAAATCTGAATAAAGGTCAGAATGAAGATATAATAAAAAAAGAACGCAAATTGTACTAATAAATCAGTAAATAAAATAACTTAATAGATAATAACTATCTATAATAAAAAAATTAAAATAATACTGCTATTACTACTATTACTATCACCATGACAAGCATCACCACCACGGCTGGTGAAACTACCATCATCATAACTAATAATAATAATAATAATAATAATTGTAAGAACAAGAAGAATCACAATCAAAATTATAATTATTAGTATAATACATTAAAAATTATTAATATTACAAATACAAGTTTTAATAAAAAGATAATGATTGAATTGTTGAAGTAAATTTTAATTTAATATCAAGAAGAAAATATTGTTTTACATCAATCGTGCATATATATAAACCACAAAGTTTTTAAAATCTAATGTAAATCTTGAAAGGATATAGACAATACGTAAAAACTTATATATATATAATATTGTATATAAAATATAAGAATATTTCTCTGTATACTACAAAAAACATTAACAAAAATGACGATATTAAAGTTTGCTTTATTTGATTTCAATAAAATATTGATTGCGCGCTATAATTTTATTTTCTTTCAAATATAGCTTTCCGATCGCAACTATTTAAGATATGACTTACTTCATACGCATATAGATATAGATTATAATAATGCATTTATTGAGTAATCATATTTTTCACCTTAAATTTTAGTAAAAAAACAAATTTATTACTTCATATTAATTTTTTGTAGCAATTGCGTATTTGATATTTACGTATATTTGAGACCGGACTAGGCACGAATTTTTTCAAATATTTTAACAAATTACATATGATGTGATATGACTCCCGTCTTTGTGTTACGCGAAAACACGTGATTTTATACTCGACTTACTCTCGATTAATATATATTAATTATTAAATCTGTTGTATGCAACTCTTTAGTCTATCTATTTATTTCCACGCCCCCTCATATCTTTGTCTTTATTGCAAGTTAGTAGAATTATATTCTTAATTATTTTTAAATTGCCAACAATATTAAAATTACTGTATTTAATATACATGTATTATTCAGTTTATATAACATTATTAAAAAATAACATTATACATAAATAATAAATCATAACATTATTAAAAAATAACATTATACATAAATAATAAATACTATATTATAATGCATTACATGGCATATATAATGTAAATTTCGAGTGCACATAATATATATTTATTGAATCATATTTTCCCAATGAGGAGTAATGTCATTTGCTAAGTACACAACTGCATTGATTACGACATAGTGTATATGAATAATAAGCTTTAATAACGATAAAAACTATTAGGTACAAGAAAAAGTCTGCAATAACGTCTATATTGGCAGTATAAAACACAATAAAGTTAAATATCGAAAAATAGAATAACTATTTCTCTTATGAAAAATAAAATAATAAAATAAATATATAAATTACTATATTCTAATATTATTACATAGATAAGATTTCTTTTTTATTTATTGTGTTTTTTAATGTATACATTTAGAGTATTTAAATAGTGCTTAAACATTAAACACCTATAAAATTGTAAATAAATATACCATTTTAAATTAAATAGAATGATAAAGGAAAATCTGAATGTTAAAATATAGTGTGTAAAATTATAGAAATATAACTTTTTTAAATATTTATTAAACAATCAGAATTAATCAAGCATAATAAATTAATCAAGAAATATCAATAATATAATATCTTAATTATTAATAA
>JAPYYT010001890.1:0-40755 GCA_030522565.1 Ceratosolen corneri
GAAAAGAATTTACAAAACAAAGAGGTAGTACCGAAGGTCGAGAAACAGCATGATTCTCGAACAATAAAAAATACTCGTGTTATGTATTAATGTAAATTACTTGTTTTATACGAAAATGAAAATTTATAATAACGAAATTTATTTTTTGATCAAAGAAAAATTTCAATTGCAAATCTTATTTTTATATATAATCAACTATAAATGGTTGTTGGTAAGAAGAGCGGAAATTTTGATAAGAAAGTAAAATGTAATTTCTTGATTTTATAAAATGAAATTATTCTATTTAAACACTAAAATGATTAATTAATTATTTAATTACTGATTTCTACTTTACTAAATTATAAATGTGATACAATTAAAATAGATATAATCCTGATTGGTTAGATAATTCAGTACTTAAATGATTCGAAATAATTTTTTAAAATTTATTCTAAATACAAAAGTTCCGATTTTAATTTCAATAATAAATGCATACTAGTATATGCACAAAAGGTAGATGTAGCAAAAGACAAGGACAAAAATTAATATTCAAGGCGATAATTATAAAGCACTCATGTTAAAACAATAAGGCATTATAAAATTATTAGATCAAGATCAAACTATAATAAAACAAATTGATAACCTTTGATTAGGTTTTCGAGAAGATCAATGATTTTAAAAATATATGGATAGTAATAATGCAAAAGGGAGTGAATAAAAAATAATTTAAGAAAATATAGTCTCTAAATCATTTTAGGAGCTATTTCCATTTTAATTATTACACAACAATCGAAAATTAATGCTTTTTAAAACAATAATATAATTAATGGTGGTGTTGTTATGTAATATTTAAAAATAATCTATTGCTGTACTCAAAAGTAATTTTCTCTATCCAACGGTCGTTCACAATACACGAAGACAAAAATTTAATATTTCAGAAAAGAAATAAATTATTTAATATGCAAATCGAGAGATGTGAGCTTGGAGAAGGCGAAGGAACGCTCAAGTTAAAAGGAGTGCATTCGTCCGGTGCCCTACTATTACAAGCGTTACTATTTACACAGCGTATTCTTATATCATAAATTTCCAAGCCAAGTTCTCTGCCTCTAAATCGTGGCCGTGACCCCAAACCCATTATGCATTCCTCGCTCCTACGGTGTCCTAACATTCTGTTTACGTGCATGACAATTGCAGATTGGCGAAACGGGTCCGGGTAATTACCGACTCCTGGCGCGGGGCCTTAACGGCTATTCCTTCGTTAACTCCACGGAGCTTGAGTACGTCCATAAGAGCTACACGGTGCTGGTACAGACAGACAGATCGGTGTACAAGCCGGGCAGCAAGATTCAGTTTCGATGCATCGTGCTGAACTCGAGGTTGAGACCAACGGCGAGTCGACACCTCGAGGTTTACGTTACGGTGAGTCCAATTGTTTTGCCGCTCCCCCGACCATTCGACCATGACTCAGAACGTCCCGAACTCTTAGTCTCTCTCCGCCACATTAACTTTCCCTTCTTTCTAATATCGATGAATTTTCATTTGGTTGTATTATTGGACATGTGTTTTGCGAGTTTTACGCTTGAACGCACGATTAGTGTAAGATTAAAAAAGTACCTCTTTAGTAAGAAAATTAGAGCGATGAAATTATGTACTGCATGAGAACTTAATGATTGCATGTGTTTATTCGTATTCTTTATATTTCAATTAATAGATTGATAAATTTACATTTTTTAATATAATTTTCTTAATATTTCATTCTATCTGATATAGCTTTATTTCAAATTTATGCTTAAAAAGATATCAAATATAGATGATAGAAACAGAAAAAGTAGTATTATGTAAAAAAAAGACGTGCATATAAATATTGTAAAATATACAAAAACCTCAAAAGTGTATATCTCGCAAACTCGAATGATTAATCAATTGTTTTCTGCATCTTTAATGAAACAACTCATGCAATAAACTCCAATCAATTGTAAATTAGATAAACAATATTTTTAGAGATGACAAAGTTGTGACGAACTTTGGCAGTTTTCTTACTAAAGATTATATGCATAGCATATTTATATTATAGTATGCTTATTATACAATTTATAATTTTTTAAGAATTTATCTCAAACTAATGATGGTAGGATGGCCAAGGGAATAGAATAAAACAATGGGATCGAGCAGCATTACATCAAGGAATATTTAATGCAGAATTGGAATTGTCACCGTCACCAGTTTTAGGTGATTGGGAAATTATAGCCAACATTGGTAATCAGACTTTCAGAAAAACTATACAAGTCGCTGAATATATTTTACCAAAGTTCGAGGTGACAATCGATGCCCCCCTTCACGTAACCTTCAAAGAAGGAAAAATCACTGTTATCGTTCATGCTAAGTAAGTTTTCTTTTGTTTTGAAACTAATATTCTGCAGTTATCTCCTCATTAGAAATTTTGATTTTTGTCTATAAGTATTAAACATAATATTAAAAAAATTAATAATAAATTATTTCACTGCCCAAATTATTATTGTATTTAAACAATTACTGGTTTATTTATATAATTATAAATATAAATACATATATATAATTGCAAAATATTGCATTGATAAAGTGTAAGGAAAAATAAAAATTCTGGATTATAGTAACTAATTTAGATTTAAGTTTCATTCTAATATTCAAAGTACATATAAACTTATGTAAGCAAGTAAACGTCTTTAACGGCAAAAAATTATAATTACAATTCAATTTAAAATCTATAAAATTATAAATTACGAACAACCGCTATTATTTTCTAATTTTTATCCAATTAAAAATAATCTATTTATAGGGTACTTCAATTGTGTAATTTCATAAATGTTCGATAATATAAAATGCTTTTACTTTAATAATTTTAAACAATCTATAAATTATTAAATAAATATAAATCGGAAAATATAATGTGCAATGAAATAAGTCATTGAAAATAATTTTTCATTTTTTTTCATTCTATAATCAATGATCATCCAAAAATTGCTATAATATTTGATGAACTTTTCAACGCAATGAATGTTACAATAAAAAAATAATTATGGCCAATTAAATGAATTTATCAAAACATTTTAATACATCTGCTCAAATGAATATTGTTTATTTACGATCTACCTTCTATCGCCTCACAGATATACTTATGGGAAGCCAGTAAAGGGTGAAGCTACAATTACAGCGTTTCCTGATATTTATTCCCCGGTACTGCAGCCCGTATATCAATCGCCCATAAGGAAGATCGTGAAAATTGAGGGGAAAGCAACGGTGGACTTTGATATTGCCAATGATCTTAGGTAATGATCATATGGCCGATTCTTGGTAGCATAGCCTTTATAACCATAGAGGCATCATGCCATTTGAGCATTAAAATCTCGCCTTAATACATCAACTTTTGAAATTTCAAGCATTATTAAACTTTCCTTTACATATAAAGTATCGTTTTGTCATTCCATTCCATTTAATTAATTGCAGAATTAAGTTTGGTATCATGGAATTTATGTTGGGTGTTTTGTTCAAGTTATTGTTTATGGAATTTATTGTTCAAGTTGCCAATTTAATAAATAATTTAATGTTTTGGTTTTTTAAAAATATTATTCTTTAAATATTATTCATATTAGTTATGCATTAAAATATTTCGTTCAATAAGATGAATTTTATTACAATTCATAATTTAAAGTTGTTTAAATATTATCGAAATTTATATTTTTTATTAAAATCTATTGAATTTTTTTGTACCAGTTTCTTGTCCTTTATTTACTTACTATATATTTTAATTAATTATTACGTGAATTTTTTCAATACATGTAAAATATTAAACAAATTATTCTTGAAAAAGTGCTGTGTTTTCAAATGCATAAATTATGCTTTCGTCTGTTACGAGATTCAATGATCAAGCTCTGAAAATTAAAAATATAAATTATTTTTTCAATTCTTATGGCCATCACTACAGAATACTTATTTTTAATTATGCCAATAAATAATTTAAGAAGATTAAGCTTGAACTCAACAATCAGGGTCTAAATTTGAATGAAATTTGCAAATACACTTATATTAATACATGGTAAATAGTTGAGAGTAAATGAAAATTAAAGAAACCTTTTTTTATTTTTATTTAATAGAGTCACCGACGATGACTACAGAAGACCAGTAGTGATCGAGGTTGCCGTAGAGGAAGCCGTCACGGGAAGAAGGCAGAATAGCTCCATGCAAATAACCCTTCATAAACACAAGTATACCATGGATTTACTGAAAACGGCCGAGTATTATAAGCCTGGCATGAAATACACGGCCTTTGTAAGTCTCTACTTTCCTCTTTGCATTAAATATGGCGTTTTTTCACTTGTCAGATAATATAGCTAATCATTGCATGCCGTGTTTTATGTACAACACTGTTTAAAATGTCTTCAAAGAACAATACCTTAAATTCAAGATTTATTATTATGATTTCAATAATTTGTATACAGTGAATATAGTATATAAATATAAATATAAATATAGTAAATCATCATTAAAAATCTAAATCTAAATAATCAAAATCTTTTTAATTTAAAATAAACTTAAAATTCTAAAATCTAAATGTCATATTGATGTACATGTATTTATATTTTATATAATACTATATTAATTTATATACATAATATTTTAGCTAAAAGTTACATATCACGATGGTTCACCAGTAATCGACAATACAAATCCCGTTCACATATCGTATGGATATACATATGATCATGAAAATTTATATAATGTGAC
Source organism: Ceratosolen corneri (assembly GCA_030522565.1). Taxonomy (NCBI): domain Eukaryota; kingdom Metazoa; phylum Arthropoda; class Insecta; order Hymenoptera; family Agaonidae; genus Ceratosolen; species Ceratosolen corneri. Next base: position 4,741 of record JAPYYT010001890.1, read on the forward strand.
AAAAATGCTCGATAAAAATGGCATGATAGAGCTGAACTTTTATCCACCAACGTTGGTCCCTGATCATATATTTCGACCTCTTAGAATAGAGGTAATAAATATTGATTATTAATTTTTATAATTATTCCGAAAATATTTTAAAATTTTAATTCAATAATTGAATATAGGCTCAATATCTGAACCTTCATGAATGGTTCCCATCAACAAATCCGGCTTCATCTCAGAGCGAAGTGTATATCCAAGCAACACTTCGTACAGAAAAACCTATGGTATTTATCGTATATAAACCAAGTCAATTTAATGTTCTTTATATAACATGTTGTTTCTTTTATACAACACGTATAACATGCTGTTTTTTCTACAATAGGTGAATGAATATATTGAAATTGAAGTAAACTCTACAAATCCATTAAAATATCTTAGTTATCAGGTTTTTGGACGTGGAGATATTTTGAATGCCGCCTCTATTCAAGTATCCGATAGACGCATAGCAATATTTCAGTAATTTTAATACTTAATTATTTCATTACATATTAAATAAATAAGAATAATCAATTATTTAATCATGATATAATGTTTCTGTTATTGTAGTATCATACTTGTTATTCCATAAGCATATTTTTCTCAAATTCTTACGTCACTTTTCCTTACTTATTCTAATTAGATTCTTGGCTACATATGTAATGGCTCCTGTTGCTCACTTATTAGTTTATTATATAAGCAATGAAGGCGAAGTAATTGCAGATTCCTTAAACATAGAATTGGATGGAGCACTGCAAAATTTTGTACGTACTTTAATACATGATACACAATTCAAAATAAAACTAAATTATTAATTTTGAATTATTTCATATTATATAACTAGGTTGATATTAAAATGATTCCTGACGAAGTCGAGCCTGGAAGTAATGTAGATCTGACAATAATGGCAAAACCAAATTCTTATGTCGGTCTCTTAGGTATCGACCAGAGGTCCCTTTTATTAAAATCAGGCAACGATATTTCTCACGTAAGAATTTTACAATGACATAGATAATGAAATTTTGTTATTATTTTAATTAAAATTTTCATGTTTGATAATTTTTAATCATTTTATGTAACATAAATTTAGATAGTTTATATACTTGTGATAATTATTAACAAAAGTTCAATACAAAATTGAAAATTATAAATAATTTATAAATAATATATATTAATCTCAGTTGTAATAAATTCAATAACGTTAATAGGATCAAATACGTAAACTCTTAATGTCGTACGATTCAAATGGAGCTAATTTCAATGACGAAGAAAATTTTTGTCATTCATGGGTTCGACCCGGTTCAGCAAGTACTGAAGAGGTTTTCAAAGTAAGTATTTTAGAAATAACAAAAATTTTAATTATTAATAATAAAAATTTATTCTGTTCGCAAATGATAATTAATTTAAATTAAATTTTAAAAAGAAAAATTATTTTTAGAAAACTGGAGTTGTTATCCTGACAAATGGGTACTTACATGAAAATCCAGAAATAAGTATGTAAATTCAAACGCTTGCAAATAATCTTATGCATTTAAAATTATTAGATTACTAATGCAACAAAACACATCGAACTCATTCATGCTAAATTCATCAATTAATTTCTATTCTTCACTTTTTTCTAAAAGATAATTAAATAATAATAAAATAGTAAATCTTGCTTAACGGATTATATAGGAAAATTTCTGTTTAACATATTACAAATTTAATAATGCAGAAAAACGATTTTTTTTTTTATTAATAATACCGCATTGATCGTTTAAATAATAATTTAATATATAATATATTTGATTTAATAAATAACCAATTAAACAATGTGACCATGAATTATAATAACATTGTAAATATTGAAACCGATAATAAAAAATTTATATATTGGTGGTTGGGTCGATGTTGACTATTGAATCTTTTATATTCCTTTGGAATTATAGATTTCTAAAGACTTGCGAGATTACTCGATTTAAAAAAATATACCTATTAGAAGCATTGTCATTTAATAATTAATTGATATTCGATGTACTTTCGTTATTTAACTAATGATATTAAGTCAGATCAAAGGTGCAATAAAACACAGTATAAATGTATTTAAATACATTAAAAACATACATTACGTTTAATATACATTAAAAATGTCATACAATATCTCATTAAGATTTCTAAATTACCATTAACGATCTTTTATGCTAATTACACAAGTCTCTTTAAAATGGCCGACAGATTTCTGTTCTTAAACAATCATTTTAAATATTATAAGATGCTGATGAAATTACAATTGAATCACAAAATACATGCAGATGAAAATTAATATCGTTCCACATTATTTTAATTTCTCGTCAAAAGTCTAACGAGGCTTGTGTATGCATAGTATACTATCGAGCTAATTCGGATGGAGCGATGTTTCCCGGCCTTACAACTGCAAGTCCAACCACGTTTTCTTCAAGACAACTCAAAGTTCGGAAGAATTTTCCCGAAACTTGGATTTGGGAGGCGGTCGATACTCGGTAACTCTGACAATCTAAATTTCCTCGTTTCATTTTATTCTCAACATTTTTTGTCTTACATTTTCATGATCGCACACTTAGCTTATATGTATATGCTGATGGAGTTTTGGTTGAGGTTGTAAATTTGTAGAGCAAATGATAATCGAGGTGCTGGTTGGTTACAGTTAAACAACATATGTAAATATTGCATAAATATGATTTGATTAGTCTACACTTGTTAAAATAAATATTAATAAGATTAAATATTTATTTTTATATTATTTAATCAAATCGACAATGATTCTCTATGAAAATAAGCTCGAGTTAAGTTTTATTTTGTACAGCCGATCATATTACAACATTAGCATAATGAAAGGCAACTGTTTGCAATTAATTATCCAAAAATGCTTAATTCGAGTTTCTTCATTTTTTTGAACAATGAACAATCTTAATGATCCCAAGGTGGGCGAGCGTATATTCTTTGATAAGTATCACCGAAATCTTTGAAGGTCCATTTTATTTGTACATAATTTGTGCGACTGTTGAAATTTCGGAGTACTCGCGTTCCCACATTCAAAACAAAAATTAATCATTTTATGGGGCGATCAGTTGTAAATGTGTGTCGCATTAATGCTTTCTTAGTAAAATCACGTCCGCGTATACCAAGTCGTCCGTCCACCTTTGGCAAAAGAGTCGAGCCATCCGTACTCCAGGTTGTAAGGAATGGAGTTGGTCGTTGCAGTGCACCCAGACGAGAACGGCGATCGAGTTAGGGGCCCGACCCAAGGGTTCTTGATCTCGACCTTGAGGCCGGACATTGGCCCGCCCGTAAAGCATAGGTTCGCAACGAGGCCGACCTGGGCTGGTCGCTATGCGTTCTCTTACGTGCCATTCCTCCCTTGGAGGCCTCGTGTTTTCCTTATGCATGACATCTCAGACACTTGGCTTTTTGCAAACATGTCTTCAGGGTATTTACATATATATTTTCTTTTGACCGCCCACACAATCACTTCCCGTCCTTAGTTACGCATACGCCTTTCGATGGCTCTTACGTACGCGGGTGCTGAAGAACGACGAGTTTTGACATGAGAATCCATAATTTTACGCACTGCCTTCCTTATGTTGCGAGCGCGAAAGTCGATGTACCCTTGAATTAAGAAAATTATAGATCGTGCTTTATTAATCTCACGAATTTTATTCCAAGTTAATGCTGGCTAAGTAAATGCAACTGCCCAGACATTGCTCTTCATATTAACAACAATTTGTTCGTAAAATATTTTAGAATGAAATCTATTATTTAAATAAAAGCATGATGACGATTATATTTTCAAATCTCATAAAAATCTAAATTATAAATTATTATATAACGTGTATACGTCAAAAATTAATGCCTGAACAAGAATTTATAATGAGACGTTCATTATTGTAGTTTACTATCATCTTAGTGATTTTACATTAAAATCACGATGAAAAAAAAGGTTCGCAAATAAATAATGTTATCTTAAAGTAAAAGTTATGGATTTTTGTTAAAAACTGTCTTTTTATTTGCGTATATTATATATATATTTTTGTTTTTTCATGCATAGAAAATCGGTGCTTATTTATAGATCTATTTAATACTCTACGATTTATTATTCATTGTGCATATTTTGTAAATACATCAGAAGTTTTGAAGATAAAATAAGATAATTGCTTTTTAATAATACGAATCTAATTATACGTAATTATTTGACACATCTCTATTATCATAAATAAATAAATTTTCGTAGTTTTATTTTGATTGTATAGTTGATATTTCTTCTTCTTTTTGTTATCAGCATTTATGTCTTGTATTATTTAGAATTAAGATATTTTTTAATACAAATTATTTTGTAAGTATATATCTTTTTATTATTTGTGAATAGTCTCTTTGTATCTTTGTACTTACTATTTCATTTAAAGGTGATTGTTTATATAAAATTATCATATATTTATCAATTTATCTAGATATGAAGGGAAAACTGTAATTCGAAGAACTGTCCCGGATACTATCACATCGTGGGTTTTAACTGGTTTTTCAGTTGATCCCATTTATGGATTAGGCCTTATTGAAAGCCCGAGGAAGGTATTCTTATATAAATATATTTTATTAATATATTTTATTTATAAACATATATATAAAATATACAATATATATAACGTATTATTTAATAAATTAAGAAAATATGCAAATACTGAGCTAAAGCAGGATGGTTCATTTGTATGAAATGGTTGATAATACAAACTTCATGAACTCAAAGTAGTTTTAAATCTGAATATTAATAATAAGGAATTTAAAAATTGAGATGTTAACATTGATAATAATTATAGGTTACATTTATAAGAAATAGATAAAATATGTAAAAAAATATTTTTTTAATTCATTCATATTTTGCAACTAATTATTACCGAATATTTCCAAATCAAAATTATAAAAATTTATACAAGTTTATCATTCTTACAAGTAATATAGTAATCAATTTTTACAAATCAACTACATAATTATTATTGAGTATATTCAAATTAGGACGTATCCATAAATTATAAATGTCGAAGAATTATCTCGAATCGGTACATAAAAACAGACATTAGAATTAAGATATCGTTCATAATTCAGTGCCATCGTATTTTGAGTATAACTACAATAAAGTAACTTAGTCAAATTTGCAGTTTTCAAGCTCTAATGGTGTCACATAGACTAATCTGACAAATTCGCTATTGTGTTTTTAATCTCCCAAACATTCATCAATTATATATTCCTGTACTAATATAATTTAAAAATATCGCGAAAATACCCTAAGAATATAGATGAATTAAAATTTATAAAGAAACGTTAAGCACATTTTGAAAAATATTATAAAAATATATATTTATTTAAAATCGAGATAATCAAATCATACTATTTTCATTTATAAGAGAAAAATTTTTATTTTTAAATTATAATTATGTATGAATTATTATTTTTATTTTATAATACTTATAATGTTTATATATTATTTTCAAGTTATAATTAAACAAATAATATTGTAATAGATTGATATTTATGCTAAACTTTGAGTAACCCTAAGATGGTAAAAAAAGATGGAATTTAGAGTTTGTGGATATGGAATTCGTAATATTCGTATAGAAAACTGTATGATATTATTTTAATAGCATTGAGAAGTATAGTCGGGTCAAGCTGTATTTTTTTTCTAATGATTTTTCTAATGATGATTTTTTGCCGCTTTTGAAATATTTCAATGAGCTTAAAATCCTGTTTGGCTTCAATACGATATAGATTAAACAAACCTTACGTTAAATTTTAAATTAAATTAAATTAGTTTGGATTAAATTAAATTAAATTGGACATTTAAATTACGAATTTTATTATTAGAAACAATAAAAAAAAATATTAATATAATCGTTACCATTGTCAAATATCATAAAACACAATAAATTAGGTTTAAAAGTACAACGGCCATACTAAATAATTCACTTTTAATTATTATTTATTTTTTTAGTTGAAAGTTTTTATGCCTTTCTTCATATCAATGAATCTGCCCTATTCTGTTATCCGAGGTGAAATAGTAGCTATACCGATAGTTGTATTTAATTACTTGAATAGAGATCTCTCTGCTGAAATTGTTTTGGAAAATAATGGAGACTTTGAATTTGCTGAAATATCAAACGAAGTACATGAAACTAAACGTAAGCATAATATCATTACATTTTCTTTTTATTGAAAATCGATAGTAATTATTTTAGTACACGATAAAATCAATAAAATTTAATAATTGTAAATATAAATATAAATTTGATTAAATGAAAATAATTATTTTAATAATAATAACATTAATTTGTTTTTATTCAATATAGGTTTAGAACTATATCGAACCAAAAAATTGTTTATACCAGCTAACTCTGCACAAAGTGTTTCTTTTATGGTTATTCCAACAAAGTTAAATCATATTACAATGAAAGCTAAAGCAACGAGTTCCATAGCAGGCGACAGTATTGAATATCCTCTTCTCGTAAAAGTAAGACGTTTAATAATAATTTGAATGATATACCAAATCCTACAACATCGTATAAACAAAAATTTTTTATTTTTTCTATGAATGCATACTTCTTTTTATACTAATATTAATTTACAAATTCTATTATATAAATTATGCAAACATTCAAATTCATGATCATGATTCATACAAAGTTTATTCATAATTTAACTTCAACCTAATCATTTAAAACGTGAATTTATTTTATTTTAATTATTTTCTTTTAATTACATTCTTTTATTAGTTTAATGCTACGTTTAAATAAAAAGTTGAACAGTAATATTTTATTCGTTTTAACATTTGTATTTAACAAAATGTAAAAATAACATTTTATTATTTAAGAAATATAATGTAAAGATTTATATTATTGCATTTACTAGGCTGAAGGAGAAACACAATACAGAAATAAAGTAGTCTTTGTTGATTTACGGGATGCCGTTTCCATGAAAACAAATGTCAGCGTAAATATTCCGAAATACTTCGTTTCCGATTCCGATTATGTTGAAATCTCAGCCGTAGGTGAGTAATATTTTATTTTATTCCATAAAATGTATTAATAAAAAATAAATAATAAAATATAAGCATAAAAAATATCTCCAACAGGTGATATATTGGGACCAAGTATACCGAATCTTGCAAAACTAATAAAAATGCCATTTGGATGTGGTGAACAAAATATGCTTAACTTTGTGCCAAATATTGTCGTTCTAGATTACTTAACGGTAATATACAGAGCCTTTTGATATTTTTTAAATAAAATATTTTAGATTATTCTATAAATTTATATTTTATTTAGAACACAAATCAGCTGTCCCCTGCTATAGAAAGTAAAGCAATACGATACCTTGAAACCGGCTATCAACAAGAATTAACATACAGACATGCAGATGGATCTTTTAGTGCTTTCGGAAAAAGTGATCCAAGCGGTAGCACATGGTTTGTAAATAACTAATTTTATCATTTACTATTACATTCAGAACTAAATATAATTGCATGCATAATGCATTATAAGATTGAGTATATACGTATTGATAATAATGATGTTAATAAATTAATTAGTAATAAATAGTAAGAGATAGTAAATAAATAAGTAATAAAATAAGAAAGGAAATAATTAAAGTAAAAGTTACACACTTTTTGTAGCCTCAGTGACTTATAAATAATAATTATAAATAATTATTCATATTGTACATTATTTAACTAACCATAAATTTATTTGCGATCAGGTTAACGGCATTTGTTGCCAAATCATTCAAACAGGCTGAAAAGTATATTACAGTGGAGGAAAAGATCGTGATGGATGCACTAAAATGGCTTGCCGAAAAGCAAGCAGCTAACGGAAGTTTTCCGGAAGTGGGAACTGTTAGTCATCACGATATGCAAGGCGGAGCGGGCAAAGGTCTCGCTTTAACGGCTTATGTTCTTAGTGTTTTCCTAGAAGTTGAGGTATGTCAAATTTAACTATACATATATTTATTATTACGGGAATTCGAACAATTTTTTATTATTTAAAAAAAAATTTATTTAGATTTAAAATAAAAATCTTATATGCAGCGGATGAAGCTTTAATATTTATATCTAATTTAACATCTCTAATACTTTCCTCTATACGAATACATTAATTTCTAAAAAAATAAGAAACTTCTAGACTAAGGGCTTACACAATTTATTTTACATGGTTTAAAATTTTAATAACATTTTCATTACAAATTAATTTATAAAGTTAATATTAATTTACTTCCAAGTATCTTATTAGATAGCTAATTATAATTTTTAAATCAATTTCTATTATTTTTGTCTAAAAATCGAAGTATTTTCCGTTTATTAATTTATTAATTCTACTTGTTCTCATTTGTCATAGTTTAGCCAAAAGTTTTATTACTCGTTGATTTCAACATTCACCATCACAATATAATTCTCTTCTAACAGAGTATCGACGGTCGGTATCGCAATGTCATCTACAAAGGCGTGGACTACGTGGTGCGCAATATGCAAAACCTTGATGATAATTACGCCTTGAGCATCTGCACATACGTGCTAAGCCTCGCACGGAACACCTACGAAGACGAGGCCTTCCGGCTACTCGAATCACGGGCGACCCTTAAAGATGAACAAAAATGGTGGAGCAAGCCAGTGTCTAAGGATGACAAGAATCCCTGGTACGTCCTGTCGAGGAGTGCTGACGTGGAGATGACGTCGTATGCGATGCTCACGTACCTTAGAAGGAATCAGCTTTCCGATGCCACCTCCATCATGAAGTGGCTGGTAAAGCAGCGCAATGTCGAGGGTGGCTTCTCCTCCACCCAGGTATACGCTAAAACATAAATATGAAAATGCAAAATCAAAGAACTTAAGTTGGAGTTTTGGTGAATTTTTACATAGCTTTTTTAGTTCCTGATCATTTGATGTTTATGTGATCAATGTTCTTATTGGTCTCAGTGATATTTATGATTTTACTACAATTTTATGAATTAACACTTTTATAGATATCGTCAGATTTAATAATCCCAAATTTAATAAATTGTATCTCCTTGAAATAGTTTAATTTATGTTTCAAAGCATATATTTCTATATTCAATTATATTTATTATCAATTATATTAATTTTATTAATATATTTTACAAGAAGAAATATGATTATGATTGATGAAATTTTCATAATTTTTTTATTTTATAAATTAGGATACTGTGGTTGGATTATATGCTCTGGCAAAATTAGGTGAGAAGATGAAAACAAGAGTATATAACATTCAATTAAGAATTACAACAGATGTTGGAGAACAGAAGGAAATTAATATTAATTCCAAAAATTTCATGATCGTTCAACAATATATAGTAAGAAAACGTTGATTTTAATGTAATTATTATATCGTTGTAATGGTTATAATTTTGCTTTAATTTATTTGTTCCGTTAAAATATGAAATTTGAACTAGTACCAATTATAATATATATATATATATATATATATTTTTTTAATTAGAATGATATAGATGCAACAGTAATGAAAAATCGTCTCTAATTATTATGATATTTTTATTAATACAAATTTGAAAAATTTGAATTTGAATTTCTTTTTAATGTTTAAATATTTTTTAAATTTTTATTCAGTTATTCGGAAAAACTCGCTCTATCAATATTACGGCTAGTGGAACTGGATTCGCTCTCGTACAACTTTCCTCGCGTTACAATCTGAATGTAACTGGAGCTTTTCCACTTTTCACATTAGATCCTCAAGTTGACACAATATCTACGAATGACCACCTTCAACTTTCTATTTGTTCTGGGTATTATATTAACTCAATTTAAATATGCAAAAATATTTTTACTGCTAGTTTATAATTAATGAAAATAATTTGTCTAAATTAATCATTATTTTCAAGTTTTATATTACATTATTAAAAACTAAAAATTAACTTCTATTAAATCCTTAAATTAAATTAAATAGTTTCATTCCGACAAAAGAAGTAAATGAGAGCAACATGGCTGTTATGGAAATAAGCTTTCCATCAGGTTTTACTGTTGATCAAGATGCCTTACCAAGCTTAGAATTATCACAGAACGTCAAGAGGGTAGAAACAAAAAATGGTGACACGATGGTTGTTTTATATTTTGACAAGGTTAGTGTTTTTCGAATAAATATTGTTAACAAATTTAAAAAAAAAGTCATTTCACATACTTATATTTTACTTGATTTCACATTCTACAAAATGTGCCCATAACAATTTAATTTAATTTTATGTTTTACTTTTAGATGGTCAATGATAAGGAATACTGTCCAACGGTCTCTGCGTATAGGACACATAAGGTAGCTAAACAAAAGCCCGTTCCTGTATCCATTTATGACTACTATGATTCATGTAAGTTATTGCATCTGGTGTATCTTTAACAAAAGTTTAAGCATTGGACTTAATAACGTAGTAATATTTATAGTTAAGATTTCATTTATATTTGGGTTTATTTTGTTTAATATGATTAATACATATGTATTAATACAACTTATGATATTAATACAATTTTATGCTGTTCGAGACAGCGTTGATAAAACTATAAACGCAACGGTATACTAGTGTTTGTATACCTTTATTCACTGATCGCTATTATTTTAGCGAGACGTGCAAGGGTATTTTACGAACCAAAGATGACGACACTCTGCGACATTTGCGAGGAGGAGCAGTGCGGTGACGTGTGCAGCATAAGGGCTGGAAAACACGAAGACGGTACTCTGCCGTCTGTCTCCTCGTGTTCGAGGGCTATAATCGACTCAACGCTCATCCTTATGTACTTCTTCTACCTATTTTTGAGTAGTGGCTTTGTAAATTAGAATAACGGCTTTGAGTGTCATATGCACGTAACGTTGTTATGTCTGATTCCAGCCGTAAAGTATGTGGCACCTTTCTGCTTTACTCGTTACTCGGCCGAATGATGTGGGATCTTTTATTATTCATAGATTTGCGCATCGTTGTATATAACGAGTTATAACCAAAGTGCTTTTTACATGTAATCTTATTTATGCGAAATATTGTTTAAAACGATTTTAGGAGAGTTTTCGTCTGTAGATTTGTCAGTGAGCGTTAATGTTCTGTAGATATGTCTTTCAGAATTTTCACGACTGGATAATTTAAAGAATTTATAAAACAAATAATTTTTATTCGTGCTGAATTTTCTTACAAATATAGTTTCGTATTAATGTAGTAAATAATCGTGTGAAAGACTCGTTAAAAATAAAATACTTAGTAGTATGATGCGCTATCATATAAATATATAATGTATCGACGTTAACTTATGTTTGTATGTACATTTAAAGATATTTTATCTCACATATTCAATGTTCAAATAGTTTAATATTTTTATAATCGTGTCATTATTTTATATTGTAAATCTTTTCAAAACTACAGACACAGGGCTATTGAATTTTGCATGTTAAGATTATAAAATGAAACCATAGGCTGAAAATTAAAATTAGTGTCTCGCAATAAAATATAACGCAGAATAATTAATGATTTTTTACAACAAAATATTCTAATTTTAATCGAATAATAATCTGATTGAATATCGTACGTATTATAGAACTCAAGTTTATTAAAAAAAAAATTAATTTGTTTTAATTTAATTTAATTGTATAAAATTATAAAAATATGTAAGCAAAATTAATTTCCTTTGTACAAAAAAGTATATAGATGGATCAAATGATCCATTGTAATGAAAATTTGAATTTTAATATATTCTTTAGAAATAAAAAGTAATATGACTACGAAATAATGTTGATTTGTAATTTTATTTACGAAAAAGTTAAATAAAATGGAAGAAGTTCAATAATAAAAAAGCAAACGGAAAGTAATTAAAGATTCTTACAAATACATAAGTATTAAATAAGCATTTTTTTACTTAATAAAAAGCACAAGTGATAAAGCTAAACGAGTATTTTTATAAGCTTCATTAAATGACTTGATTAAATAATACCATAATTAAGCTATGATATAAAACCATATTACATTCTGGATATTACATTCTGAAAAAAATTGAATATTAATGAAATGAATATATAATAATAAAATAATTATTTATTTTCATTCAAATAACTAAATTTTTTTAATTATAAAAAACTAAATTTACATTTGCATACACATCAAAGTCTACTTATTAACTTATTTAACAGTAGTCTGTTTATCGGACAGTTCTTCTATAACTATTTATTTATCATAACATTTATCATTTTACTTATTATTTTATTTTCATTATATAAAAGATAAGAAAACAAAATATGTTTATACTGCTTTTAATAGTAATTTTAAAATACTAGTTTTAACAATTTTGTATTGGCCAATAACTAATTAATTAAATTTGGTGCAAATGACCACAGTCAATAAACACTTCTTGTATAATTAAAATACATTTGAGGGTATTTTCACTTATAAGTATATATACATGAATACTGTTTATTATTAATAATCTATCTTTACTAGTAAAAAAATATGAAATATCTTTAATTACATGAATTGTTCTTGCTTTTTTGCTACAGCTGAATTTTAGAATAAAATTATATTTATATAATGTTCTAGTTTAGAATTTTATGATTTTATAGTAATATTGTGAATATTTACTTTTATTTCATGAAGAAATAAACATTAATTATTCATTTTTTTGTATAAAATATTAAAACTTCAAAACAGTCATGGTAACAAATATAGTACATTTTCAAAATTAATGAATATTCAAAAGAGTTAATAGTATAACTATTATTTATAAAAAAGAAGTAGTAATTGACTAATAACTGAAAAGTAAAAATCAATTTCCTTTTTACGTCCTATTTAAATCGAATAAAGTAGCAAAAATTATTGCTTTTTCTTTTAATTACTCCTTTTTTGTATAATTTAAATTTATATTAAAGTGATTTTTCATTTACATCAATTATATTTTGTTGCATAACTTGTATTAGATAATTTTTATTTAAAAAATTAAGTTTTTTTCACTTAGTCCATTAAATTCCGTGATTCAATGCGAACAAAAAAGTTTACAACTTTCACAAATACTTTCACTTGAATATTAAATTTTTATGCTTTTAACTTTCAACTCAATTTTTTAATTTTCAAATTTATTTTATATACAATTTTTTTTAATACAAGCTATTTCAAATTTAAATGTAATTTAAATATTCGCACTTCATAGTGATCTATTTAAAAAATAACCTGAGTCATTAGGTAGATTTCAGATTCCATTTTACACAGTGTTAATAATAGCAACAACTCTGATATTATTTCTTTAAATTACTAGTTTACTGATTATTTTATTATCTATAATTTACATATATGCAGTTCAAAATTGACAGTTAGCATTTAGTTGTTATTCAATTAACAATTGATGTATTTTTAGGTTATATTTATTTACGAGTAATTTATAAAAATAATTAAAGGTAATTAAAAATATAGTATAATAAGCATGTAAGATAAATATAGAAAATTATAATAATTATTATTTATCGTGTTACAATATATTAATATAATCTTTTTATTTTAGTTTTTAATAAGTAAAACTATTATTTTATTAAAATGTATTTATTATTTTATTTTGCAGCTATGGCAGGTTTTTCTGGTGAACAAAGTTCTATTGCTCAAAAGACGTGGGAAATGTCAAATAATATTGAGACGATCAGTACTGTTGATGAGATCTATAGATATGATAGGAAGGAACAACAAGATATTTTAGCAGCAAAACCATGGGAAAAAGAGTATGTTTACAATAAAAATATTTTATTTTATTTAAATATTACTAATTAACTATAGAAGCATATGTGAAATATCTTTTAATTTAATATCTATATGCACATGCACATACATGCATATATGTACATATATATAAAAAATTATATATTTATTAGAATTATTTTAAGAAATATTCTATTGTTTTAGCCCTCATTTTTTTAAAGATATTAAGATTTCTGCTCTGGCTTTATTAAAAATGGTAATGCATGCTCGTTCTGGTGGAACACTTGAAGTAATGGGTCTACTTCTTGGTAAAGTTACTGCAAATACTATGCTTGTCATGGATTCATTTGCCTTACCTGTTGAAGGAACAGAAACAAGGGTAAATGCACAAGCTCAAGCTTATGAATATATGACAGCTTACATAGATGCAGCTAAACAAGTACAAATTATTTTATAAAATATAATACATTCAATTTTAATTAAGATTAATTAAAAATAAGAGAATTATTTAGGTTGGCCGTCAAGAAAATGCTATTGGTTGGTATCATAGTCATCCTGGTTATGGATGCTGGTTATCAGGTATTGACGTTTCTACACAAATGTTAAATCAAAACTTTCAAGAACCATTTGTTGCAATTGTAATTGATCCAGTAAGAACAATATCAGCAGGAAAAGTTTGCTTAGGTGCATTTAGAACATATCCCAAGGTAAATTAAAAAACAAAATTGTTTTTAACTAATTTAATGACAAATGAAATTTCGAGAAATCAGATTTAAAGAAAAAAACAAGATTTAAATTTGAAATTTGTAATTATATAAAAATAACCCATTAAATAATTTTATAAACATTTAATATACATGTTTTGACAGATTAATCATTTATTTTTATTACACTCTGTTCAAGTTTATTAAGACTATTTTAACCTTTGTAAGGTTTATACAATAAATATAGAATAAAGAAATTCTCAATTTTAATTAAACAGGGATATAAACCAGCAAATGAGGAACCTTCAGAGTACCAAACAATACCGTTAAATAAAATTGAAGATTTTGGAGTTCACTGCAAACAATATTATTCACTTGAAGTAACATATTTTAAGTCATCTTTAGACAGAAGATTACTTGACTCCCTTTGGAATAAATACTGGGTTAATACTTTAAGTTCTTCTAGTCTTTTAACAAATACTGATTATACAACTGGACAGATTTTTGATCTTTCTGATAAATTAGAACAATCAGAACAAGCATTAGGTCGTGGTTTTGTTCTTGGAGGAATAGAGCCACATGATCGTAGCACTGTAGATAAACTAATTAAAGCTACTAGAGACAGTAGTAAAACAACTATTGAAGTAATTCATGGACTGATGGCGCAAATTATTAAAGATCGGCTTTTCAACCAAGTTGGAACTAATGAACAAACTTCTGTTAATGGGTTAACGTAATTTTTTGTAATTTTTTAAAAATATAATCTTAATTTAAATAAAATAAATTAAATAAAGTTAATATTATATGTAATTTACTATTATTTTAAATAAAAATTATTATAATACATCTTTTTAATTTTCATGTCTTTATTTCTTTAAGTTTCTCTTTTCAATATAAATTCACTGTTAATAAGTAAACTAAAAATAAAATTAATTAGAAAATAGATATAAAAATAAAATATTTTACATTTCTTTTGCTGGAATAAAAATACATTTTATTTTCATACATTCATTTACTAAAAATTTTATACAACATCTGTGTCATTATTGATATTCATTATCAACTTATATATCTATAAGACTAATTAATGTGAAGAACAAGTAGGCAGAGTTTAATACATTGAAAAGCTGTTTTGGAGTCACAGAATGAAGGTCAAGGCCACTCAGAATATTTGGATTTTTATCATAACTTTTTCTCACACATTCATAATTATTGCATACATAATGTACGAGGGACGGAGTTAAAATGCATGATTATACATGATTATACATTATACTGAGAATTTTTATCATATTTTTACCATACTTTTGACCATCAAAAGATGTATTAATAAACATAAAATAAAATAAATATTACCAATAACTGTAATAAATGTTTATAATCTAAAACTATGTACTTTCTTGTCTACAAAGCAGCAATTAAATAATCTTCTATCTTTCAATTGTATCACTTTAGTGCACTGCAATCTTATAAAATCATACATAATAAGTAAAATAATTAAATTATGCTTACTACAATAATGGACTATAATAAGTTTTATAAGTAGATTTTTAGTTATAAAATAATGTATTCATATAGGGGTCGAGATATTTATGTATCATCGAAAACCATCAGCATTTTATCACAGTATACGCTCACAACGGGTCTTATAACGAATCAAAATAGTAAAATGATTTAAAGCATATAAGTTGTAATATGACTAAGCTAATCTATTAATTTTTTATCCCATTTAAAATAAAATTGTTCCTAATAATCCTTTTAATTCTTTTGATTTAATCACTTTAAAATACTGCAATAATCTGATAAAATGCAGTTTTATTTTATTTGAAAAAATGTAAAATATAAGTTGAAGCATAATTGTTTCTTTCAATTTATGATTACATAATTATTCTAGATTCTCGATTCATATAAAATTTCATTTATAAATAATATAGATTTTTAGCACCACATAATTCAGTAAATTTGTTAAATCAAAATTAATTATATGACCATTATGCACTTTCATACAATGTTTATATATGTAAATTATAATGATCGCACTCGTAATGTATGATAAATAATTTACACTAAATACAGAATCATAAGTGAACGACATGTCACATATATAATAATAAATGAAGCAGACTACAAAACAAACAGCTCTTCAATGACTTTTTAGACTACTTTTATTCAAAAATATATAAATGCTACTCGTTACACCAACATTTACCAACTTGTATGTAAACTGTTACAAATTCTATTAAATATCGTTTTAATTTGTAGCATAACGTATTATTTATAAATGCAACAATATTAAAAAAATAATATAATAAAATAAAGAAAAAAAGTTATCAAGCAGCTTAAATTAATTAATTTACTGAATGTGTTCAAAATGTTTATATCTTGTAAGAACAATACTATTTAAAAGATTCCCAAATTGTGAATACTTATATCTTCTTAATTAAATCCTTTCTTGTGATCGCATTCGTACGAATATCTTTGTAATATATACATTTATAGTCTTGTTTGAATTTTCTACAGCGTTCTTAATCACAAAATATAAAGAAACAATTGATATTTGCGGTATCAACAAACTTAAAAAAAAATATATGTACAGAAACACATACACACGCACACACAGCCACACACCCATATAAATATATATATATATATATATATATATATATATATTTATTTATTTATACATACAAACATTTATTTATATATATAAACGTATATATACGCGATTTTATAGACTGATCAACCTAAAGAGCTATAAAGAATCAGCGATATATATTTTTTTGTTCCTCTTTACACTTGAATTATCGCACATACTTCCATTGTGCTGTAATTCTGAATGACAACGATACAACACGCAATGTTAAAATGAAACTGATTTTTTTTCAATCGATTTGAAACATGATTAAATTCTTAGGCATGTGTATGTACATTTGAATTTTATATTACGTGTTATCACTGCATCGCAACTGTAGGAAAGTTGTTCACTTCAGTTTGTTCTAGTATTGGTCCAGCAGTCCCGGTATATGATATACGTAAACGCATTCGCAATGCTCCCTACAAGAAAAAATGTAAATTTTTTTAAATGACCTTTTATATATTCTGATAATTTTCATAAAAATATATTATCCTTTTCCTAATATGTATGTTCCACATGCTTTAACATAATTTTCTCCTTTTAATAAATTATAAAATTCCATATTAAATATAAGTGCATTAATATAAAATTTAAATATTATAAAAATAAATATATACAATTTTAATTTGTAACAATAATGAAATATGTTTAAATAAACAGAGTTGTAAAATAAAAATCTAGTATAATGGTAAATTTATATTAAAATTTTGTTATATTTATTATAATAAATAAAATTTGATAATTAGATCAAATTTAAATAAAAAATAATTTTAAATATTTAATTATATAATTTATATATAATTTAATAGTAAGCAAAATTGGGCGGTTTACCTTATTTATATTTGTTACTTTTAAAACTTGTGTAACTTGACCAGAAGGAAGTAGCAAAGTGCCTGATGGAGATAACATATGTAATTGGAATGTCTGCAAAAATATAATTACTTTGTAGATATAAATGCATATTGGTCTAATTATATAATTAATATTATTTAGACCTTTGGAACCGCAGCTTGAAATAAGAAATCAGTAATTTGTGATAATCCTGAATTTTGAGCCGCCATATTAATTATTAATAAATCTGCATTGTCAAGTGATCTTTCTAATTTGAAAGTAATTTTTAATCCTTGTTTATCAAAAACAAGCATACTTGGTACTTCCGAAACTAAATAAAAATTTATTATGTAATTGATAAAATATAAATATGTTAACAAATGTATAAATTAAGACTTACTATTTGGATTTGGCATGGAGGAAGAGTTCAATAAACCATCTACAAGATAATTAGTAGTATTTGTAGGGCTAAAGATTTGAGTTGGTAATTGTTGATGAGGTACTGATATTGATGTAGAAGTTGTTAAATCTAAGCCACCAAGCAAGTCTAATAAATCATTGTTATTTGTAGTGGAAATTGTAAGAGTAGATGTATTACCAACAGGAATAGTGGATATTGGAGAACTTAGATCACTACTTCCAAGTAAATCTAAAAGAGCACTCTAAAAAATTTATAAATTTGACTTTGTTAAGAGATTCAATTATAAGAGAAACTACATATTGGACAAGCTACATTGAAATTAATTTTTCATATAATTACAAAAATAATATATATTATATATAGATTTATGTAAAATTTAAAATGTTTACATGTAACAAAAAAATTTATTATATTGAGAAGTAAAACTTACTGAATCAGATTGGGACGTAGTATTTCCAGCTTCAATTTTCAAAGACTTTTCATCGTCCATGTCAGGGTCTCCATTTACCATTCCAATAATACCATTGGCTTGTGGTCTTGCAGTTTCCATTGGAGGCATTCTCTCTAATAACGAAGACCTTAAATGATCGTACTTTCTGAAAAGTTGTGAGAATTCGATTCCTCGTTGTTGTAATTCAATATTCAAATTGCTGCCAAAAGTGTCAATTATTTGTCGAATTTTCCTGTAAAATGGAGGTACCATACTGCAAAACGTTACCCCACGGTATTATATAAAAATACATTGGTAGGAAGCAAATGAAAATGTTAAAACAAAATAGGTATTTGAAAGCGTTTTACATTGAGTCGACTTACTCATTTCCTTGTTGAAATCGCGTACTCAACTTTGTTAGAGATAACAACGTATACTGTTTTGTAACAATAGTGTTTTGGGGGCTCCACAACAGTCTTTGATACACATCAATCACTTCATCCTCAGTTAACTAAAACACATTGATTTTATTTATAATATAATTAAATATTAACATTTATTTGTAATAATCTCATGAATGTATTAAAAAATTATAAAAAAGAAAAAATATTATTAAACAATGCTTTATTATTAACTTATAATTTTTTTTATTTATATTTCTACCTGAAATATGAAGTTATAAACAGACTTATATATAAATAAATAACCTTACATTGATAGGTGCATCAGTGTCATCTGGATATGGTCCATATAATAGTATATCACCATATTCTCCAATGCACCAAGTAGCAACTTGTGTAAGCGGTTGCTTGTCAAATGTATCTTTTTCCAAAGCACGCCATAATGCACTTACAGCATAAACTTGTTGAGCCTGAGTTTCAGAAATAAGTTGTATTGTGCAGGCTACGACATCGTCTCTGACGTAATTGCCAGCCTGTAGAAATTAAAAAATACAATAATTTCTGAGCAAATTCGTTGATTTTCATTTTTATATGATGGTTTACGATAAAATACCGCTATTAAAACTTTAAAAAGAGTTTCAAGATGCCAACGTTTATTAGGGGAAAATCGCTCAGCGGACATTACAATATTGCTACTGCATTGAGCTTTAAATTCAGGATCTGCACGTTCCAAAAACAAAAGTAACTCTTTCATCATATTTCTAATATTATTCGTATTAACAAGCGCAAAGCTAAGTTCCATAGCTCGGCGTCTTATCGATACATCTGGATCTTTTAAACATTCCTAAAATAGTATCAGTATGTTATTAATACATTTGTACGGTAAAATACCTTTTTAACTAAATATTTAATTAAATGAAAAATCTTACTAAAATCGTTGATCGGTGTCTTTGTACAGCACTTGTATCTACATATACGGTTTTTAACAATGTATTCAAAGCTACATAACGAATGTTCTTGTCATTGTTTAATAAAAATCGGCCCAAAATATTTACAGCCAATACACGTAAGCCGCTTTCAGATTTTATATCCATAATTGACAGAACCGTTTCATATAAAATTGTGTTGCCTACGTTCTTACTTGTTTCTGTATTTGTAGCGACTTGTGCAAGAATATCATTCATTGCTTCAGAAGCATCAACATCATTGCGTCCTAGAATTCGTAAAAGACGTAATATTTTAACTTGCAAAAAAGGATCTGACACACCAGACACATCATGTTCTGGAGAATAACCAGCAAGTATCAAATTTTTAAGAATCCTGACAAGATTTGGCACAATCTGCAAGAGAAAGAAAAAGCTATTAATTAAAAATACTTATTAAATGTAAATTGAAATCCACATAAAGTGCAGAAGAGAAACACCTGTGAATTAATAAAATTGCGTGAAAAAAAAATAGAATATACTGAACATCATTTCAAAACATGACATACATAAAAATTACCTTTAAAATAATCAACAAAAATGCAAAATAAATTAATAATATTTTAAGCAGTTCTAATCAACATTAAAATAAAATATAATAATCATGAACTTAATATAAACATGCAAAATTAATTAATTTTTGGTTAATTATTATGTAATAAATTGAAAACAATTATTTGAAAAAAGAATAAAAATAAATAAGAAAATTTCTAATTAAAAATTGTAATATTTTCGATCTTCCAATGACGTCTAGTATAGTACTATTTTTATGTTGAAAATTCAGCCGTGAACGATAAATTTACAATACTATTTTATATTGTGGCAAAGCTTATATATAAATGTATATATATATATATATATATATATATATATGTAATTATGCCAAACGGATCATGCGAAAAAAACATTTTAGCACTTCACAATTACCTCTCGATGACCACATTCCTAAATAAAACAAAATTATATTTTGTAATCTTATCAATTTTCAAAATGTACCGAATGTCTTACATCTTACATCTTACACTCTTAACGATTTCAAAGTATTATTAAATTAGGTGTAAACTTAAATCAGTAAATCTGATTTTTTATTTATCAAAATTCGTTGAAAAATTAATAATGAAAATGTAATTGAACAAAGAATAAGAAATTTGCTAACTGACCTTCTTAAAATGATTTAATGTATCCACGCTATTTTCACACATTTCTGTAATAAGAGTAACGCCCGTAATAAGTACCCCATGATTTTTTTCTGTTAGTAAACTACGTGTTGCAGGTAAAAACATTTCCATTAATTCTGGCACTCGCCTAATTATTCTAAATGCACAAAGAGCAGCCTTTTTTCTTATATATGCATTTGGTGATTTCATTAATCTTTCTACTTCTGCTGCAAGATCTCTAGCCATTTCAGGTGAAGCTATTGCACCAAGCGTACACAATGCTAAGCCAATTACAAATTGTGTAGAACTGTTTAAATCACTATAATAATTATAAATTATATTTAAATCAAATATATGAAATTAACAGTATAATTCAATAATGAAAGTCATTTTATATACTTTTTTAAACAATTCGTAATTAATAAATGAACATCTTGCCGTTCATCAAGAAGAAGCATTGCACCCAAATATCCAATGCGTTTATCAGTAAACCTTGGAGATGCGATTAATTTTAGGCATTCTAACTGACCAAAATGTGCTGGATATCTAAAAAAAAATTAATTCATAATATATATTATAAAATACTTATTGGTTGTACAAATAGAATATCTTTCTTGTTCTATCAATATTTATGAAAATCAATAAAATTATGTAGAATATATGTGTAAATGAAATATAATATGAAATATAGACATATACTATGGAGATTACATTCTTTAAAAATATTCAATAAGTAACTGAATAAATCATAAACTTTATATAATCTTTTTTATATCAATGAAATTTTTTTATTTAGCAAAATTTATATATATAGTAATCGTAACATATTTAGAAAGAAAGAAAACTAATAATTACTCTAAAAATTTAAATAAATATATAGTAATATAAATTTATAACAAAAATCAATTTTCTTAAGATGGATGTATAATTATATAAAAATAGATATTCTTAAAAATTTTATATTTACCCTAGCATATGAATATATAGAAGTTTGGCGATATTACGACATCTCCAAACACTATCTTCTTCTCTAAATGTAGATCTAATATATGCACATTCTTTATTGACGACTGTCCTTTCTTCAGCAGCAGTTCTTGCTGCTCTAATTTGACGTATAAGGTCACGTAATCGAGTAGGTGCAGGCATTCTCACTGTTGAAACTTTTAATTAACAACATGATCAGTGCACAATGTGGTAAGATGGTAGCAGTGCATAAGTAAATATTTGTAAATATTAACATTTATATTCAAACAATTCAATATTAATTATCACTTTTCAATTAGCCATTCTTCATTAAATTATCCTTTTGATTCTATATTTTTATATTTTATCAATATAAACCTAATATTTTAAACTTACTAGTTTTCATTAGGAAGTTAAAATTTTTTTGTTAACTAATAAATTATTCCCTAGACATCTATCTTGCTTTTTAATTCAACTTATAACAGAATAACGCAGAAGCAGTGACAATGACTTAGAAAAAATAGTGCTGCGATTTATAAAAGTAAATAAAAAATAATATCAAACGCTATTGGCAAAAACCCACCTCTTTCAACTGCCTCATTGATGGCTTGTTTAATGGAAGCCATATTAAAAGCTGGGTTAAACCTAAAATACAACCCATGCTGGATTAAACACACTCCAACACATTTTTATATTATATATTTAGCAATGACATAATGATATTATTTAGTTGAGTAATTTGGATATTTTATATATCTTCAAGAAACAGACATTTACCCATGTTCTGAGGCATTCATTGTCTCTCAGCTTTTTGGTTGGTATTTCTCCAGCCACTGTTGCAAAAACAAACAATATTGATTTGTTGATAATTACTGTATCCAAGTTTTGCGATCTTGTCTTGTCCTATTAAATATATACAAGTCATGATATATTTAAATTAGCCTATTGTCGTTTAAGAATTAAAAAGATACTCTTTAATTATACTTTCTAAACTTATATTTATAAGTTTCTTACTTTCTTTTTGCATAATACTTGCATAATATACTTGATGATTAAAAATAAAACAAAAGTAACAAGTACCAATAGCAATAAATAACAAAATTAGTAAATCTTTTATTCCAATAATTAATCAATTTACAGAAATAATTATTTTAAGCTCATTTGTGTAATAATTTCCATATTACAAAAAAATTATATACAAAATTAAGATTAAAAGAATAAAAATGGATATTACAAGAAAATATATCACTGATATGAAGTTTAGAAATTAAAAATGATATTATATAATATATCAAAAGTAAAAATGTACAAATTAATTTTAATTTTATTATTATAATATGTTACTGCAATTATAGTTACTTATATTTACATTTTATTGATGTTATTTGTTAATACATAAAAAATTAAATAACTACAAATTATCTGTTCAATTATTTTCAATAAAACAATACAATTAATACATTTTTATTTTAATGAAATCTGTATGAATCAATAATCAACCTAAATTTTTAATAACCTATTCGTTTTATTTATATTAAGGACTTAACTAATGTATAAAACTGGAAATAAAATTAAAATTATCATATAGAAACTTAATGAGACGGTTAAGTTGTTAAATTATAAACTCTTAATATATTATATTAATTATATATTTATATTATTAATTATATATTAATTATATTATTATATTAATTATTAATGTTTATAATAAATTATAAACAAAAAATTATTTCCGATCCAAACAATACACCCAAGATATTAACATTAAAATGGATTGAATTAAATTCTAATTGCCAATCGACGCATCGTGGTTATTGAATAAGTATACGGGTACAAGTATACAGGTTACAGCTGTCGAGTGGCGGCTGCTACGCTTTTCGCTTCATCAATAAATAAAATGAGAATATTAAATCGACAACACAATAGAAAAGTAATGAAGAAATGGATGTAAGCGTACAGTGAAGTAAACCGAATTATGAAATAGAAAAAATTAAATCCTAGCACTCTTGGAAGGAAACCTCACACGTCGTCGACTTGAATTGTGGCACGCAAGCAACACCCACCTGCAAACCTCTTTGCGTTTGTAGTCTTTCGACCTGGACAAGTACGACTTGAACAAATCACTATAAGCCAACGAACGGACAGTGTATGGAAGCATGTATGTTAAAAGTCTTTTCTTTTTATGGTACAGGTACAGTTTTATGCTACAGTGGTGATGACAACGTGATACAAAAGACGACGACGACGACGACAATAATGACGTAGAAGACTGCAACGGCGACAATGAGTTGGACGTCTTCCTCGCACCTATATCATACACACTAGCACGTAACCGTACAACAAATAGAAAAGAAAAGCTCTTGTACACACCTTTTCTCGATTATATCGTCATTACTATGAGAATGCATAGACGCGAGTGCACAAACATGCATGCAAGCGTACGTCTTGCATACCCCTCTTACACTTAATGCGTTGAGCTTTTGAAATAACTTATTATATACTGTTAATTGCTTCGGTCACGATACACTATTGACGGATAATGATACTACTTCGGATGTCAACATTTTTCAAACCTTTTCAAATATGGGTTATTTTAAAGGCATTCTTGACTTTGATACTTAACAGTCCAGAATATAATAATGAAGTACTTTAACAGGAATGAAAGTTAACACACACAAAATATATACATACCCAGAACAAAGGACTAACGGATGAAAAGTTTACGAAAGAAGTAAATAAAGTGTAAAAATTTTCCTTCCCGACTTTAATACTCAGGACTGACGACAACGGCAAATCTTAATATCAGAGCTTTTGACATAGTCCCTCGTCATATCGGTTTCAAAGAAAGTCCAAAGCAGGGACGAATATTACTCAGGTCTCGGCGACCAGTCGATTTTCCTAGCAGTTGCAACTTTAACACTTACGGATATCCCTCCATATCTAGGACTATCGCAAGCTAAACTTTACGATTTATACAATACGCAACAATCAGTTCACTCACGGGTGCGGAATTGGACAGTAAGCACGAACACTGATAGGTAACGCTGATAAAGATGAGACTTTAGGATCGAGACTGGGATATGAGGTGGTAAGAGAGCCACTATTGTATACTACTACCACAATATCGCACAAACGTCACGACTCGCCGTTTACCGCTGTGTTGAGATGTTTCGCGAGGGCGTAGAACACGGGGCGATGTTGCCGGGCTTGTTAGATTTGAATTGCGTTTGCCCGTTGCAAGCGGGAAATGTAAACTATCTGTACTTCTGTCGTGGTTATCCTCATCGACGATCTTATTTCGACAATGCTGTAAATTATACAATGCTATGGATTCCGATAGATGTGCATGCATCTCCAGATAAAACATCTACATTCTTTTGTATATTAATATTTTATTAATTATTATATTTTTCTTTTACTTATCGTAGCGATTTGAATTCTAATCACAATACCAAGTTATCTTAAAGATTTCGGTCTTATTTTGAACGTTAAATTAAAGAGTTGTAACTAAATTAAATGCACAATAACAAACGGGTTCATAAAACCAATTGATTTTCGTTTTTATTTATCAACACTCACTGCATAAATGTATTTGTCTCTCCTATTACAAGAAATCAAGAATTTTTCAATCTTACTTTTTTACTCATATCACATACTGATTATGTATATATATATATATAATTATGGTGACATTGTTTAATAAATATTGCTTGTTATAATCAAAGGATTATCAAATTATTTAACCGTGTAAAAGAGAACGATTTCAAATTATTAATTTATGATATATTTCTTATGATTACATTGTATTTTATTACAAAATGTAGCATATACTGGTAAGTTTTATATAACCTTAAGTAAAAGAAAAAATGACAAAAAATAACAAATCAAATAATCTTTTTAAATATAACAGTATCTACAAAATATTAATGCACAATTATTTTAATATGCATGTGATGTACATCTTTAGCATTTTATAACTCATCTATAATTTTTAATAAATTCTTTTCAGCAAGATTATAATTTTTTCGCATAAATATATATATATATATTATTTTTATAATATTATAATTCACATTATGTATTATAAATATTATTTATTTTATATATCATATTATATATATTATTTTTATAATATTATAATTTATATTATATGTACATAATATAAAATACATAATAATTTACTATCACATTTAAATAAAATCGATTATTACAATAATTTTCTAAAATTAATTGCAATTTACTTTTTGCTAAATATTTTATTTACGTTAAAATCAATTTTTTTTTTCTTTATCTTTAATTGTATTTGTGTTGAGTCTAAATAAAAATGAAGACATTCTTTTTTATATTTATATATATCTTTTATAAGAACAAAATGTAAACTAAAAATTAGTTTAAATTTATTAAATAATTAAATATTCAGATTATTTGTGCTTAACAAAGAAATCTATAATAAACAAATATACTTATTTAACATCTTGAAATATTTGTAGAATATAAAAAAAATTGTAATTTTTATTCTTTTCGTCAAAGTTTTATCAAAAAATTTTTAATTTTTATTTTTCTTTGAATTTAGTTCTTAGTAAACAGAATTTATATTCCTATTATTTTAGGATATTGCAAAAATTACAGATTATATGTGTAGTTTGAAATTATGCAAGTCATAAAATAACAATTTATATTTACAAAAATAAATATATACACTTGATAGTAAATAAAAAAAAAAAAACGTAACAGAAATATGGAAATAATTTTACAATATTTGAAAAGAATTTATTTTCATAGATTCAAAAATCTTAACAACATTGTTATTCGTATTAGCCAAAATGACAGACCAACGGATTGCTGAATTACTATTTTGTTGACCTGTTTTTGATCATATGCAAAATCAATACTACAATAAATAACATAATTATTTTTTTCACTATTTGAAATCAAGAAATTAAACAAAATATTATTTATTAAATACAATAAATTTCATAATATATTTTAAAAATATACACAATGTTTGTGTTTGCAACATTTAAGAAAAAAACATACGTCATTGGAGAATGTAGTAAAACCACACATTCCTTACCGATATTAATAAGTGGGAATACTGTCAATAAATTTAATTTTGATCAATTAGTCTTTATTTATTATATAAAAACACAGCATGTATTCAATAGTCTTTGATTCTATACTATTAATTCTTATATTGAGCAAATTATTTTAGCAAATTATTTTATCATTGTTGTTTGATTATATAAAAACGATACCTATGCACGCATGTGCACAAAATATGTATACACTTGTAAATAATTTTTTTGCAAATAAATGTTATCTTCAGATTATCTATTAATGATGAAACTTTCTAGACTATACAATAAATTGTAATCGAACAAAATCTTTCTCAATCACAAACACATAAAATAACGTTTTTAAAATAAAATTTAATTTACCTTCTATTAAATGCAGATGGTAGAATACTCCAATCATCTGCATCATAATAAGTCCACATGATGTATAAATATGCAGAGTAAAATTTTACATATCAATATACAAAATTTTTTACAACACTTCAGATTTGATAAATTATTACTGAAACTAAGAGTTGCTACAGCATGTTATCTCTATTATCTTAGTACACATTTGCTATCAGCAGGCTATACATTTAGTTCTCAAATAATAATTCGTTAGATCTACCTGTACAGATTCTCTACAGATTCAAATATTAAAGATAACATTTAAAATTTTAAGATTTTATATAAATTTATTGTCATATTAATTATTATGATACATTTTAAGAATATATTATATTATTAAAAGAGAAAAGAAAAGTAATAAGTAAATATTTAAATTTTTATTACCATGAACATAAATCTTAGTAAATCTTCATCCAATTATTAAAAAAAAACACAATTTATTTAAAATACAAATATGTAGGTAAAATATACGAATAATCAATAACAAATGAAATGCAAAATGTTTTTTATGTTATGCAATTATTGTTCTGATTTCTAGGAGGTCGTATATCACTATTCCTTTTGATACAATCAACCAACCAATGAATTCCTTCATCTACACCTTCTCTATAAATAAAATATTAATATATTTATAATAAAGTGCTATGATCAAAAATTAAAATAAAAATTAGATTAAAAACTTTTAAATTTCTTACCCATTAAGTGCAGAAACAGGCATAACCATACAATCTCTTCTTCCTATTAAGTGAGCATTTTGATTAAATATAGGTTTTACTTCTCGAACACCCATGCAATCAGGTATATCTTGTTTATTTGCTAATACTAATAATGGAATCCCTTGCAAATGCTCTGATAATATTACTTTATCTAAAAACATTATGTCATTGAATCTATGCAACATAAAGAATTGCTTTTCATTAAAAATTTTAAATTATTTTCGTTTTATACAAACCAAAGGTTTCTTTTGATATTAATATTCTATCCCTATCTGATGAATCAACAATATAAATTACAGCATGCGACTCCGCATAATACTAAATAAATTTGAATATTAGAATTTTATAATAATTCATGTTCAAATAATTAAAAATTACTTTGTCCCATAACGATTGTAATTCCTCTTGCCCTCCAAGATCCCAAAAATGAAGTCTAACTCCAGCAGTATCAATTTTCCCAATATTTAATCCAACTGTTGTAGTTATTTTACTAGGATTCATTCCTTTGTAATTTTTTGTGAATTTTGTTTTTGCAGCTTCTAAATATGTCTAATAAAATAATAGATAAATTACAAGACAATATTAAGATAGAGGTTATTTTGAAAATTTCTAATTAACCTACCGTTTTACCGGCATTATCGAGTCCTAATATTAAAATAAAAAATTCATCTTTCTGAATAAGATATTTATAAAATCCACTTAATAATGTGTACATTTTTATGTACCAATGCCTTCACTTATATTTAATCATTTCAGAAAATAAAAATATTATAATATGTAGTAATCTTCTAAAAGTATTGAATGCTGACGTACTGACGATTGAGATTTAGCCAGCCGTCAAAAATTATCGTAAACATTGCACAAGATCTAAAAATTGTATATGCAGTATGATTAAACCTGTGTAAGCTTATTGACTCAAGCGCATACATATATATATTCAGGGAGAGAAAGAGAGAGAGAGAGAGAGAGAGCATTAAATAATATACAATATTTGATTTATAACTGCATTAAAAGTTTTATTTTATAATTCATTGTTTGAATAAATATTACAAACTCTATGAATATATTATTATGTGTTTTATTAATGTTTTTATAATATTTTTTTATTATTATAAATTGTAAATATTTTAACATTTTACATCTTATTTTGTAACAAAGTCGATAGTAACGAAATTATAATGAAATATTAAACTGCTATTATTATATATTATTATCATATATGAAAGCTGTTATAACTTTTTAAAATAGTTTTTATTTCTTCATGCTCATATTTTGCGTATAAGCACAAGCCTATAAGCATAAATTTGTTAGCCTGCTTACGGTTTTTCACGATACATATGATTTGCTATGTGACGAATAACTTATCTACCTGTATGATTGCATATGCAACTATAAGTACATAGAGTGGCTGATGAATATTTTTAAACATTCAAAATTAAATCAAAATTTAAAAAAATGCTTTACTGTGCGCGTAAGTAATTAAAATTATTATTCATTTAAATTTACTCTTTTCAAATTTTACAAATTGACCATCAAGAATTATCATATGGACTCTATCAGCATGATGTTGCCTGCAGGACAATTGCAAAATTATCAAAAGAAACTATTGCTGCTAGAGAGACATTAGCTATATTGAAGCCACAAACTGGAACAGTACCAATTAATATTCCACAACCTGTAAACCTATTAATTTTGAAATTATATTCTTACATACCATGAACATATTACAAATATTTTCATTTATTTTCATCAACAGGTAATAGAAGCTACTGAAATATAACTTGATGAACAAGCTGGAATAATAGAAGGTCTTATTAAAAAATTTTAAGATAAAGTCACAATTCTAACTCAAGAACGAAAACGAAGAGGCAGATCTATCCCAGATCTACTTACTCAAGATGCTATTAAATCATTTCAAACATTGGAATTACATTCTGTAATTTATAAATATTTTCTTATAGTAGACTTTTAAAAAAACATGGAAGATCTACAATATCGCTTCTAAATAAAAAAGTTATAGTCTTTCTAAAAATTAAATTATTATTTGTTTGTTTTTTAATAAAAGGGTCTTCATTAAGCTAGTAAGCTGATAATCTTGCATTAGATATTGATGGATTTTGATAAATATTGATGAATATTGATAGATATTGATTGAAAGCTGTGTTCCAGATTCCGTCAACAAATCTCTCATGAATGTGCCTAAAATGACAATCTTGTATATAATCACACAGGTCACACACTAAAGGTATTATTGCGAAGCTTTGTTTACTGATCTTTTTATTTCTTATAATATTCATGCTATTCTGATGCAAATTATAATCATTGAACGGGATATGGGCTAGATAAAAGTTTGTTAAATGGGCGATCAGGGGCTAGTTCGAATATAAAGATCAGATCGTTAATACATAGTTAAGCTGTTTCGTATTATTATCATAAGTTATTTTCAAGTGCTTACAGTTGAATTAAAATCTGTGTTATCTTGATATTAGTGATATTATAACAGTAAGTGAATATTCGGATGAAACGAAAACACCTTAAAATTCGACCTTATTCAAATCAAGTAGATAGGCTACTAACCAGAGAACCTTTAGAAGTAATACTTTATGAATCGATTTCGTTCAACCAAGGTAGACAAGCTACTAATCGATGAACCCAGGTCATTTTGAGCAATTCGTATTAATTGACGACCGACACATAAATAAGCGGACATTATAACAAGACGTAACTGATCTAGAATTACGCCCTTATTACTGTCAATCTCAACCAATTTTTATTCAACTTACAACTGAGTAGCGAAATAGCCACAACCTTTTCATTCATATATATTCTACTATTATACATTAATTTCCATATTGTAGCATTTATATATCAATAGACTAAACACACTCAACATTCAACTATATTCTATAATTATTTAACATCTATTTTTATATTTATTATTTAATAAACCTAATTTTTAGTTTCTAACAACAAGATCTGCTCAGTTAATAACACCCATACTTATCATCTCTCCTTTCACTATCTGTATTTTCTTATTACATCGTGGAGAGAAAACACAGACGGGATGAATTCCGAATAAGCTGATACACGTAAAATTTTAACTAGAGGATCTAACAAGAATGCAACAGTTTTTAATAAAGATTCTGAAGAAATAGTTGCTATTTTAAAACGTCATACTAAAAAGGTATAAATATAATTAGTAAATTAGTATTATTTATAAATTTCATTTAGACGGTTAATTTGTTTCATTATAAAAGCAATGATTTATAACAACAAAATATATTATCATTAGGTAACACTAGTAACAGAAGATATGGTTATGACTTATCTATACTATATATATCTATACTATATATATATATATATATATATATATATATATATATATATATACTATACTTATCTATACTACATCACTAGATACAACAATTTGAATTTGGAATGTTGGTATAAGTCAAACAATTCTTTTGATGCTGTTCGAGAACTGAATAGAAAAGAGAAAATCCCTAAATAATATTGTTTCTTTACTTTTGCTTTGAATGTATTTTATATTACGATTGCCAGATGTTCCAGAAGAGCCAATGAATTTTCAAATAATATTTCATATATATATTTTCGAGTTGACAGTGATTTGAAATAGTCGAGATATCCTTACATTGTACTCGAAAGATCGTTGATGG
Organism: Ceratosolen corneri; assembly: GCA_030522565.1. NCBI lineage: Eukaryota > Metazoa > Arthropoda > Insecta > Hymenoptera > Agaonidae > Ceratosolen > Ceratosolen corneri. The sequence goes on from JAPYYT010001890.1 coordinate 36,876, forward strand.
TCGGCATGACCATCATGTGCTCTGCAAGGCGCGTGTCATAAAAGTAACGGACAAAACTTTCCGGGAATTGACGCGCAGTTGTAAAATATCGTACGAGTTGTTTATCACAACATATATGCATATTTTGAATAGTGTAAACATCAAGCGACGTCACGGGCCGAAACGTCGGTACAAGGTTTTACGCGCCGACCCGGCACTCCGACGTCCGGCCGCTTCAATGCTTCCACCGCCTAAAAGGGCGTCAACACTGCTGGTCAAAGGGCACCAATGACAACTAATAATTTGCTTTTAACCAATCACCGTAATTTCCCACTCTCATAGATGTGCGAGAAAAGAGCGGGGTGAAGAGTATAAGTACAGCGACTTCGGCGCGCTGCTTCAAATCCGCTTTGGTCTTCAGAATCATATTATCGATTCATTGACCTGTAATCTCTCAATATAAAGTTGTGTATAGTGAATAGGTTCTCTGCGATCAGTATGTACAAGTAAGGCATCAAGGTTCAAAGAATGCACTGAAAGGGAAGCAAAGGGCTCTGGACTGTGCTACAAATTCAACGCAATTAAAGGAGAGGCAGCCGCCAATACTCAATCGCGCCACACGAGGAAAGGCGCAAAAAGCACGAGCGGAATTATCCATTGAGCTCACACGCAGACCAGCAGGTAAATCCTGTTAATCTAAAGGAACACAACAAGTCCATGCTTGGTAAGATTCAATTTACGTCTGAATATTGCTGTAGTGTGGACTACAACGACATACAATTCATAAAACATACCATCACTCCAAACGTCGTAAGATTCAACTTACGCCTGAATATTACGTCCGCGTGGAAATAAGCAACCTTTAATTAAACTCACGGAATTCAACATATTTGTAACTTCACGTCAAGCTATTGCGGTGTTCAGATCATGTCTAAACGTTAAGATAGTTCAAGATCTGTAATTAAAAATTAAAGCAGTATTGTAATTATATCACAACGTGTAAAGACAGTATTATATTTCAATACGTTAAAATAAACACCATTTTACAGCATTACCCACGCCACTTTGCCTCTGTTTTATTGTACCCTGCTATTTCTCTCTAACTCCACTATCCGCCCGTCCCTCCCTCCACCTGAGTGAGTGTTTTCTCGGGCTTAATTATCGAACAGCTGCGTACTCGTGAAACTCCTGTTACAGGATTATCGTTACATCCAACAGACCATTATTTCCTTAGTTCATCACTTGATCATTGCTGGGCATTTTCTGATATAAAAGCAGGCATATTACTTACAAAAGTATAAAAAGTATTTTATTTAAATTATTTTGATATCTATTAATATACATCTTTTTAGGTCTCTGGACAAGGAAGTCACCATTAACAACTACACAGTTTCATCCTTATTCATGGTACTGATACTATCGATTTATATGTAAAAATTTGAGGTTTGAAAGAACAATCAAATATTGTCAATTTTGCTGGACATTCAAGAGCTATTACTGCTATTAGTTTTTCAGAAAATGGTTATTATTTAGCAATAGCTGCTGAAGATTCATGTGTTAAGTTGTGGGATTTAAGTAAATTGAAAAATTTTAAGACTTTACAATTAGATGACTCGTATGAAGTAAGAGATATTTGTTTTGACCAAAGTGGAATTACAATTGTTCATTTTTATAAATGGAAATGAGGAATTTCTTATTTTTCTAAAATAATTTCATGAAACCTTTTTATTTTAGAATTTATGTTTGTAAACAATGGGTACAATTGAAAATAAATTGAAAAAAAAGTTAATGATGACACATCATCGATTATAGCTGTGCGTTTTGGTAAGAATGTAGAATTCATCGGATTTCCAAGTATGGATCATACTCTTAAATTATATGATATGAAATATTTAAATGTAATATTGTTCGGGATTTAACTCGTGTGTAAATTCTCTCTCCAAGTTGCGAATCGAGAGAGATAGATGGTAGAAAGAGGAGGATATAAATAGGTTTTAAGGAACGAACTTTCGGAATTATTTGTGCTGTTGGAGATTTTTAACCCGTATGTAAATCTGTCCTCAAGTGTAAATGGGTAGAAGGGATAGTGAAAAGAAGAGAACAGAAATAGGTTTTAAAGAAAAGAGTCTTCGAACTATTTTTTCTACGGTTTCAGTTATTGTTTATTAATCCAGGTCGTTGAATGTGTGATATATTGAGATTGAAATTATGGAAGATAAAAAGAGTTTTGAGTTGTTAATTGGTGTTAGGAATTGATTAGAATTATATATTTATGTAATAGAAAAACGATAGAAGTGTAGGTTGAAGTAATCAGTTGTAAACTGATTTCTCGAAGATATTTTAAAGAATGGATTACCGCTTACTAAAATGGCAATTAATTTAAGCTTGTTATAAATTCAATAGAAGTGACTGCAGTTAATAAGTTGTGCTTTTAATTAAGCAAAAATTGTAAATAAAGTATATATCGTCTACTTTCCTGCTTCTTAGTGAGTAGAATTGTTAATAAATATTTATGAAGTAAATTATTAAACTGCCCACTGTTTAATGAGAGGAAATTCTAATTAAGAAAATATAATTAAGATAGATGTTCTCAATAATTTGCTCGCCAGGGAAAAAGAACGAGTGGAATTGTAAATAAATATATCAAATTCTACGTAGAGTATATTATTTAATTGCCCACTGCTAAATGAGCCGAATATGTAATTCAAGTAAAGTTCTCTTGTACTTACTTTAAGAGAATTATAATGTAAACTGCAGTCTTGTTGTTTTTAATATTATGTACTTATAAAACACTGACAATGAAATAAGATAAGTAATGTAAGGTTTTGAAGTAACGGAAGTAATTGCCGTACTTTCCGTGTGTTTGTATTTATGTCACCAGTCACTTCTTTCTTTTTCCTTAAGAGGGAGGTAGATTAGATACTTGACAAGTAATTTACAATGACATTCAAAAGAATGAACTATTTACAAATTTTTGTCATGGATTCATGGATCAATCATGGAAATATTACCGGAAAGAGCTCTGATGTCAAACGGAATTTCGAACAGTGCGTATAAGTAGTTTATTGAATAAATATTGAAAAGAAATGATGAAACAAGGTTGAACGGATCATGTCGTAATTTGTGAAAGAAAGTATAAGATATGAAGCTGAGGTAATCATTTGTAAATTTATTATCGTTTAGATGAAATGAAGGGAGGTGTTATCTCTGACTGAGGCAACAATTGTTTGTATGCTAATTGCAATGTAGAAGAAAAGGGGGAGGGGGTGCCTGCAGTCGGGACAATATAATCTCGGTAAGCGAAAGTACTTAATTATATGTACAGAGTTTATGGGTCAGGAGGATAATGATTAGTTAAATTATTATTGGTATAATGGCGTCTGTTGCGGTGTTAAAAGATGGCTTGTATTAGTACAGGTATTTAAATACGTGGATCAGAGGTAGTTGAATACGTGAAAATAATTAATAGTAAATAAAATGATACATTTACACTATTCTGTTGGTGTTTAAGCACTAGACCTGGTATATCCTTAACGGGAACCAATTTTCAATAAACGAAATACTAAATGTAATGACAATCATTTGTTACTTATAAATTGGGCTTCTGAATAGGGACTGCAGTCTTAGGTCGAAATGTATTCTAGATAGTTTTCAGGGTCAAAAAGTAGTCGTCAGAAGTAACTGTCGCATCTTCTATGTGGTTGTATTTATGTTTCAGGTCTGCTTGTCATTTTTCCGTAGGAAGGGGTAAGGTCAAATATTAATTTTCCACTATCTCTTAGATATGATTGGTTGGTTTAAGTATGGAAATTTCCATTGTTAGGAGAGTTTAGAGAAGGAAAGAAGGGAATATGTAAAGTATACAGTAAACGAAGTTCTTATAGCTATATATATGAGTACT
>JAPYYT010001891.1:0-22455 GCA_030522565.1 Ceratosolen corneri
GCTCCGGACAGTTGGGCATCCGCCTCTTCCTGGCACCTGTGCGCTCGCGGCTAATTGGCGGCGGCACACGCGGGCGGAAAGAGGCACGCGGCGGTAGGAGAAGGCGGACGGACGGAAGCTCGTCGCGGGCTCGGCGCGCGCTTCTCGTAATCTCGCGAGAGCGGCCGGCGCTTAAAGCACGGGTGGCGCGAAACCAGCAGCGGGGAGCCGTGAGCCGAGGCTTATCCGCGCGCTAATCGACGGCCGACGGCCGTTTTTTCGCGCCTCGCGCGAATAGTCGCGGAGTTGGAGCGGCCGCCGACTGCCTCTCCGAAAACCCTCCTCCCCCCCGTTCTAGCCCGCGGCCAATATGGAGGGCCGAACTGTGTCAGGTACGCGCGTGAGCCTTGCCTCACGCTTACCCATTGCGCCTGGATGACTGGGCCCTTGTGTGTGCGCGAGTCCGTGTGCCTGTGCGTGAGTGCGTGATATGCGGCCGACCGGCTCGCGGTGGCCATGCACTTGCCTTGCGCTCTTACTTAAAGCTCGGCCGACCGACGCCTCCTCACCTCTTCCCCCTCCGCCCACCACTCTCCCACACACACACTATATTCCCTCTGCTCTCGCTGCTCGCTCGCACACCTTAGCCCAAGGCGACCAAGTGCACGGGAACTAATGTCATCGGGGCCATTACCATTGCAAGGGCGACATTGGCGGATGTAGCCTAGCTTGCGACGCTAGAGATGGGTAAGTGTGCTTGCAATCACGGCCAGGGCGAATCGCATCACTCGCTCGTCCATCGCTAAAATCGCCTGCCTCCTCCTCATCCACTTGGAGTTGAAGTCACCGACTTTGCTGCCCCCGACGTCCACCCAACGTCCACCCAACGTCCACCCCATCGATCCACTACTCGCCACTACTACTCGTCCCTCCTCGTACGACGCATCCGTCCCTCTTACTCCTCATTCCTTACTATATTGTCTCTCTGCTTTCCAAACAAAGAGACGAGAAAAAAAGTTTGAAAATTTCATCCGCCCATGTGTGTTGTCAATGACCGAGGAGTGCTCGACGCTTACAGAATCATCTTCAGCTAATCGCAGCGAGCCGCAACTATTCGCAGGACATTTTAGTTGGCATTCTAGGCGATTATTCAATGCGATTGCTTATAGATTGATCGTTGCCACGGCTATTGGAATGTCATGATTACATTGCAAAAATATCCATTATGCTTGGTGCCGAGTTGGAGCCGAGCTTCATTCTATATTTCCAATTGAGACACGCCGAGCTCGAGCTCTATACATTCAATTATTATACAGCGGAAAGACAAAGAGACAGAGAAAATGAAGAGGATAAAAATTTATAACAAAAATTGTGGAACACGAGCCTGCATATTTTCGTAAATGTTGATGGAATTGGTTGTATAAGCACGAGGCACCACCAGGGCACGAGAGAGGCCTTCCTCTTCAAATCTCTCTCTCTCGCGCACTCATTTGACATTAATAATTCAAAAGTTCACATTGGAGGCGCGTTAGTAGACTGTATCTCTTAATGACGGGAAATAAATTCGCTTCGTTATTCGACGTCAGTTTCGCGCGTATACGCGGAGAGAAAATCGCAAATGCAAGATAGTTTTAGTTTGATTGAGAGTTGGATCCTCGCGGTGCATGTGCTAAACAATCGTGTGTCGGCAGAATTAATTTTGCTCTTTTCTAGGATAGAGCGTGGCGCGCGATGATTTTATGTTGCAAACCGCCTCGCATCAATCACACACACAAAGTAGAGACAGAAAGTAGTGTAACCTTTGTGCGAGTGTCGTCATATTTACATTTTATTATGAATATTTATCTTGAGATGAAAGGCATAAATTAGATTTGTCGCTGCGATCCAGTAAACGGAGGACTATTATGTCATGCCCGTTAAATATAATTATTGTTACGATCGCTACTCTCGCTCTCACTCGCTCTCTTCCAATCCGATCGTTGTTATAAATTTTCCATCGACTCGTTGTTGCCGCTGCCAAACTCCTCCAACTACAATAATAAATTCACGCTTTACTTCAATATCATCTCTTCCGTTCCATAGCCAAGCTTCTCAAATCAATTTCAAGTTCCTACTAATAAATAATACCTTGAGAATGCTCATCCATCAAGAGCGGCGCTCAATTTCATTGGAGCTAATAAAAAAAAAAATTGACATTACACAGGGAAAATAATTGAGTCGGTCTCACTCGATGGCTTAAGGTTACGTTATTTCCATAGAATCTATTATTGTTACTTATGAGAGGAGGGAGGAGAGGGAGAAACGGAGAGAGAGAGAGAGAAAAAAAAAGACAAGAAAAAGAAAAAGCATTAATTCATTTAAAATTTTCCATTATTACTATTACGGCGAGCAAATGAGTGGATAGATTTATTCAAGTAATAAAAGATAGGAATTGAAATCAATATATTATTGTCGTGAGGCTTTGGAGAATTGGCTGAACAGGGATTTGTCAAATACATCTGCAGCACTAATTTCCCGTAATCTATACCGTGTTCTCCCTCTAATCTCTCGTGGAAATATTATTCTTTCCACACACTCGTCACTCTGCTTTATCATAGATTTCATTATCACGGCAAATCTGTTAAACTCACTTAATCGGAACATCCTACGATATCGGAACTATTGCCTTGAACAATCTATGCCCAACAATTACCATTTATCATTAGATTTAGGCAGCAAGTAATATTTTAACACTTTGCCAAGTGTTAAATCTTCCTTCTCTCAACTTTGACTTGGACTCTCGCTCTCCTCTCATCCACCGCATTCCGAATTACAAGAGAAAAGCATCGTTATAAAAGCGCAATTATGCTAAATTGGAGGAGGTAGATTAAGGGAGAATAAGCCCAAGAGATTGGGAAGGGGAGGGGGCGAGGGGGAAAAGAACGAGATAGCATTAGTTCGTTTGGCCCTCGAGTTCCGCTACTCCCAACATCCACGCTGCACTGATAGCCCGCGGCGAACTCAAAGCAAACAAAGCGGCGGCGGCGAAAAAGCCCGCCTCCAACACCACTGCAACTAAAGTGCAACTAAAGTGCGTTCAATGTCGCGGCGACATTAGCTATAAATATAGAAAGATACGCGCGCTAAGCCGCGTCGTGGATAACGAATGGGCCGCTACTGCTCGAGGAGGTCGACCTTGGGCGGCGCAACTATGCTGGTGCACGGAGATCACGCTAGTGTGCGCATTATGCGCGCAGGCGTAGTTGGGAGTTATTGTGCGTTTACGTTATTTGATTTTTTTTTATAGCCAATTCGTGCGTTAAAAATTCCAAATTGTAGGCTGATATGTGCATCGATTATTCAAAAATATCGCGCTCCCTCATTCAAATGTGCATACTTTATTCTTACGAGTCAGCTGTTTTTATAGTGTTGGAATAATAATAATAATAATTACAACTTTAATAATAACAATAACAACAATCATTAAAATATTATTCATTGGGAGAAGTAATTGCTGTCGGTCGGTCGGTCGGTCGGTCGTCGGGAATGCATAATCTGCGTTGAAAAGCTTGCGTTTGAAGAATTGTGCAGTTTCAATTGTAATTTTCAAATTCTATTTATCCGTTTGTCGAGTAGCATTTTATTTTTAACCATAAAACGAGTTATACAATTTGAATTTATTGCACATGTTGATTATTTGTAATGTCAAGCGGGAGGCTATAAAGCCACACGTCTCTATGTAAATACCCGAGTTGTAGGTGAAAAAAAATCTATTAATTAATTTTACTCGTCGATAATTAATTGCAATTAAAAGATTATTAGAGAAGCATAAAATTCGCTATTGGATTGCCTGTTTCGTCGTATAAATCTCGAGAAATGAATAATCCAAAGCTACGAGCTTTATTCCATATATTATTATTATTCAAATAATCGCTTACGTTCTTTTAGCTTCTTAATGAACACGTTGGTAGCTTCGACAGAGCAATCAATTATTTTTCTCATTTAAACAATATATGTCTTTCTTTCTCTCCTTTATCTTTCTTCATTTTATTTACGCGCAAATTATACTGTTTATTTCAGCGTGATTTTCATAATTTTTCGAATAATTTTGCACGTCAAATAAATAGCGAAATTCATTGTCAGGTATAAATTTCTCTCTTCAGTCATGAAAACGGTGTCATGCAAAATATTGGGAAAAATAGCAAAAACCTCACCGAAGAATACATAAATATTTGTCTTGCAAATATCTCGTATTAAAATACAAATATTTGTCAAGTCATGGAAAATAATTTCTACAAATACTAAATCCAGTACCGATTGCTCCTACTTTTATTATTATTATTTTTTCTTTTCTTCTTTTTTGCTAGATTAATTAAAAGTGAAAAAAAAAACTAAAATAAAATAAGAAGTTTGTTTATTAGTGATTTTAAGCTACTCGGGTCTCACGAAACAGCCTATATGCTTTTAGTTAGAATATAAGCTTGATAAACTAAATACTGGTGGGTTATATTTTCGATGCAATGCTTGCACGTAATATATTTCCATAATAATATATAATATATAATATATAATATATAATGGCCACCGGGTGATTTTACAAATATTATGTTTATTATGCGCGCGCGTACACATTAGCGCTATTGTGAAAATTATTGCAAGTTTGCAAAAAAATATTCGACAACTTTATAAATCTATAAATACGAATGAGATATCTTGGCGTGAGCGAGGAAAAACTTTTGAAAATGTCGTATTTTAATAATGGTATTCTAACGATTAACGATCAGTTTGTTATTATAATAGATGATTTTATTTAAATAATTTAACAGCCGCTCTATTCAGTGAGTACTATATATTTTATATCTACGTTTTATATGGAAAGATATTAACTCACGTGCATGTAAATCTTCAAGACTCACTTATGTCTTGCGCCAATGGTAATTACCGATCCAAAGCAACTTTGTAATCTCATGTTTTACACACTCTTGATACACAAATATTACATTTACAACAATTAATGCATAATAAATGTGTGCTCGGTGTCACTTCGTTCCCAAACACTTTTAACGGCACAATAAAACGACCGTGAATCATATTATTATTTTAAAAATAAAGCTCATTCGTAAGTGAAAGATGATGTGCGTTGTTTTCTCGGAATTCATTCCCTTGGGTATCGGTAATTGTGTTAACAACAAGTGGCAGCACATTTCCTATAATTCTTCCAAGTGACATATTTTATCAAATATCTAGTTCAAATGGGTAGAACTATTTAAAATATTAACTTGTTATGCTCATACGTTCAAAATAAGCTGTTACGAAGAGCGACACGTGCGTTACTATTTTAAAAAATGTTTTTGTTTAAAACTTGGACATATCCATAAATATGATTCAATACGTTGAAAAAAAAAATTACAATCATTTGTTGAAGTAAGTTTTTTGGTCTTTAATTGCCATCTATGCTTATTGAAATATTTTCAAACATTATTGTCCAGTTCTAATGAATCACTTTACAATGAAATATTGAGGGAAGCACGAAAAATTGACGGATTTTCAACTACAAACGCGTAAAACGAACTCTCAATGAAAAATATTATAAGAAAAAAATTGGAAAACAAAGAATTTTACAATTTGAATACCATTGAATTATTGAATAACCTGAGAATATAAATAAATCATTAATAAATAAACTGCTCTGCTATTGATTATGAAATTCATTGTGAACTTTTAGCTGTACGAGCTCGTAACTGAAAAATTCAAATTGTTCAAACTTAAATGTCAATCTCGACTGTGGCCTCTCCTGATTTCTTATTCCTTCTCATTCACTCTTCAAGTTATGCAACAAAAGTATGTCAAATAAAAAAATACGGACAGTGTTTTAATATTAGGTAAACATTAGGTTGAACATTATGCAGCCAACTAACGTGTCCTTCCACGTTTTTTTTTCATCTGAAAGCCTTACTTGTCATTTCTTTATTATTTTCATTGAGTATTTTCGCCGAGCTTCCCCTATGCCACTCATTCTTAACAAAGACACCAACCTCTTGAAGCCTCGATCACGGTATTTCTTTCTTTCTCTCATATTCGCCTCGAAGCCATATTAAGCACTCCTCCAACTATTAAATTCAACATCCAAATCTATGCCACATGGTATAATGACGGCCAATGTCAACTATCGTCATTACTGCTTATTAACACGCCGCTCTTCACACAAAGCAACATGAATTCGTCCAGTATTTTGTTAATCGTATCAATTCGGAGGAGTCATAGGAGTGAGCGACAAGTCGCGTGCACGTGTCGCACGCACGTCACCGTTCATCTCTCTGACGCATTACAATTAGCGCACTCGAGCCAGACAGAAACAAAGAGACTGCCTACTACTGCTGCACAGCCAGAGATAGACAGAGAGAGGACACATTGGCATACGCACGCATACGCACGCATATGCACGGATTAGATGGATAGATAGATAGATAGATAGATAGGTCGATGGTTGGTGGGAGGGAGGGGCTAGAGAGCAAAGATAGAGAGTGAGAGAGGGAGGGACCTTGAGTAGTAGGCAAGTCTATGTCAGTGGGTATTACGGCCATTGCCAGCGGACGTAACGCAGACGTGCATTGAATGCGATCGTACGAGCCTCCTGCTCTCTATTCTTATCGCTTGCACTTCTGTCATTCGTGCTATGCCCCACTGTCATCTGTCACTTGCGTTTCGCCCGAGCTTTTCTATTTTTATGAATGCTCGGAGCGCAGTGTAGGTAGGGCGAGTGCAATGTATATTCAGAGCATCTGAAAAAACATCCTTTTTTTTTTGCTTTAGTTTGCGATTAGTAATTGGAGATAATGTTATGCTTGAGTTTGTTGTGTATTTGACGAAGCTGACGGATCGGCGATTAAACGGCCGGTTATTTTGATTCTTGGGTGGAAAACACGAGCGCTCGCTCAATTGGAATTCTAATGCTCGGAGCAGTCGAACAAATGTCTTGGCAAATGATCGATTTCGCAAAGTAGCTTCACTTTATTAGCGGGACAATGCATTGGCGCACTTCCGTTTCCCAATCGAGATCCTGCCCTTTGCATTGTTTAATGCCATTTGGAAATGCATTTGACGAGGCGTTTAAGTCGATGCGTAAAAGATGTGGAAATTAATCGGCGATTATAAGGGGAAGGAGCGAGACATCTTTCGTGTTAAGTGAGTGTCGTTTAATATACTTGACGTGATTTGCAAGAGTGGCTTCCATCACACCAATGACTTAAAAAACTTTCATTCTATTAATTATTCGGAATATAATAAGCCTTTTGTTGCTCCGATCCATTGTTAAGAAATGCTTTGAATTAAATTGCGCAACCTCGAGTCGCTACTTGTGCATGAAAACAATTGTCCCAATATTGCCAAACCAATTGAAGACAGGCACATTTTGGACGAAAATAATCTCAATGTTTGTTTGTATTGTAATAGACATTATTGCCCATTACGAGCCATTACTGAAGCGCTATGAAAATGATGACGGACTTGTTATATTGGGAGCCGAAGAAGAGCCTGGCACCAAAGTTGGCGAAAATTACATGTCCGTTGTTATTAGAACGAGAATAACAGGAAAACGAGGAAACGGAAGCCGTTAGTATATAATTATTATCAACGTCGTATATTTCCTATGCAAAACCTTAAATGCGCTTCACATTTAATTTAATGTATTGATCGCGAAAACGAAATGTTTATAACAAGTGCACTTCTCAGTAGAACAATTATAATTATGATTACATTACTATTACATTAATTCAATTTAGTCTATACTTGCTATTTCAACAATGTTTATTTGAAATAATTCAACAATTATTACTGTATAATGATCCAAAGTCCTATTCAAATAATTTATCACAATCAAAACCTACAGAATAATCAAAACCTTATTATACATATATATATTTGATTTCTTACAAATATTTTAATTTCCATATAAATCATTAGTATTTACACTATATTATATTATATTGCATTATATTATGCTTTGATATTAACTTTACAAATATTCGGCATTTCAATCAAATTAAGATATGATTATACCTCTAAATATCATTAAGAGATTTGGTAAAACAAAGCGAGTATTATTTCAATTACATAAAGTAGCATACAAAGTATGGTAAATGAAAAATTACTATTATTTACTCAGAGAAATAGTGCCACAAAGCCAAGAAAATTATTGTCCGTTGCAGTAAGTTATATACCCGTGTAACTAATCTAAATATATATATATATATATACATATGTATATGTGTTATTATGGAAAAATATAATAATATAATATAATATCCATTAATACTAAACTTTTAAGTTTGACTTCAAATTAATATTTTATAATAACTCGTGAGCTCTTTTATTATAACAATAGAAACGCATATAATCGTTAATATATAACAACATGCAACGAATTATACAATATTTTTTATATATTATCTATTAAATAAGTTCATGTTACAGAGTGCATTTAGAATATATTTAATAATTATCGGTAGGTTTTGTCCCTCACATTTATAAGGATAAATGCAAAATTTACAGCATCAATTTAAATGCACAGTCTATGAAATAATACGTTATTAAATGGTTAATATTGTATTGATAAAATGTTAAACAAGATGTTATATGCTTAAATTTTAAAAATATTAACGCGGCTGAAAATCCTTAAGAATTATTTTTAAGCGTAGTTATTGAGGAAATTATAATATTTTATGATCGCTATTACTATATAATGAAGGTACAGTTTTATTAATAATTGTCGATGGCAATCGATTAAAAACAAATTATTCATCGTGCACTGAATAATGAGCAATGTATATTTATTTGTAAACGCACTTGGATGTGTTTAATAACGTAACGAAATTATCAGTGTTGGAATCCAATACAGAATATGTGCCGTAGTCGTGCATGTAGGGAGCGAGTGCGAGAAAAAAAAAGAAAAAAAATATGTAAGACCAATTTAGCAAATTGGACTCGACTGCAAAAATTTCACGGAACATTAAGTGCGTTCTTTGAATTTGAGTTGCTGGACTAGTGAGCGGAGTGAAAACTACAATTGCATTAATGGATTAATAACTTTAGCGTACAGGAAGGCATTCATGCGGAAGACGCTCCCGGAGAATTCGGAATTCGCCAGGATCTGTCGCAATGACGAATTATTCTGCAACGAGGCTTACTTTTACGAGAAAATAATACCGCTCCTCGGGCCCTTCGGCCCCGACTGTCTTTTGGCACAGCCCAAGGAGATCATAATGGAGGATCTGGGTGCGAGGGATTTCAAAATCTGCCCACGTCGCAAAATGTTGGATCTCGAGCATTGCTTGGCAGTTGTTGAGGTACACCACATCTTTCCTTAAACACTTTTTCATACTTTATTGATTATTTTCTCCTCCTCTTGCAATGCCGATGAAATCGGTCTATTTTACGCCGATCCAATGATTATCTTTGGCAATATATATATATAGGTCTATTGATTGGAAGGATTTTAAAATTACAAAGTACGCATTAAATAGTCGATATTCCGTCAGTCGGTGAACTTTAAATGGCAAAGTATTAAGTGCTGTGTGCTGTACGAGAGAAAAGCTTTGCCTTATAATTGCCACTCTCTGTATGCCTATTGTGTAGTTTGTTTGAAAAATGTAATCTCACGCCCAAAAGTTTATGCCAAAGTCTGAAAATAATTATTACCAAGGATAACAACTTTCATTCATTCAATACTTATCGTGTTATTATGGGCTCCATATCTGTCTCAGTTTATCAGAAACTGCATTGTAAAAATTTCTTTTACGATTTATACATCGTGCACATTACAAAAGCTCAATTCCAGTTGAGATTGGTCCGCGTGAAAGGATAAATTTTAAATATACGCGATAACAATAATAATGGAAGCATAAACTTTATGTCGCCTATAAATAGATGACATTCTGACACCAATGTAAGACCTATTTACGTTAACAATATAAGATATAACAATATAAGATCCTATTTACGTTAGATTCCTTAATGGCATTAATGCTATTTCGCTTCACGAAAACACGACAAGTCATTAAGGATAGAAAAGTTTTTAACGCTTTTCATTTGGGCTTTTGTATGGAAATGTAATATTTTCAAATCGAATGTAATTATGAAAATGAAATTACACTTTACTCGTAAGAATTCAATTCGATGAGTGACAAAAGTCCCTCCGAATGGGCTGATTTGCCATCGGCAGATATTATTCGCATTTACAATTTTTGTCCTGAGAAAGATAGATTGTAATGGCGCCAAGTCCCTTTCGCCTTTTGCCGCGAGTTTCTTTTTCAATTCAATTCCTCCTCGCCGTCCTCACGATGCGCTGCACTTTTATACTTTTAGATAAAATTAGGGTGCATAAGAGGGATTTGATATTCTTCTCTTCTTCCTCCTGCTCGTTTTCTTTTTTGTCACTTTTCTCTGCACCGAGGTATGGCGATATTCGCGAAATATCCAACCACATTGATGCCTTATTGATTTAGTTACAGATTGACAATTTACGAGAGGCGATGAAAGGATAGAAGCGCATTCGGGTTGTATGATGTAAGGGGCGGTCAGGTTTTAAAACACAATACTTTTTACATTTTATTACAAAAGTAAAGAGATTTTATTAATCATACATTTGAATGACAAAATTTTTAAAACGACTTTTTAATTTGTATTCATTTTATTTAATAATTTTATCATAAAATTATATACATATATATGTGTATTAAAGCATAAATTAGAGGAATTATATGAATGTTAATTATCAGATAGAGATTTCGTATGTTCATTGTAAAAAAATGTATAAACTCAACTCGATTTACTGATATATACTAGATAATGATAATAATTCACTTTTGACGTTCGGGGTTGCAATTTACTTGGACTTTGTGAAATTCAACGTGGAGAATGATGTATTTTTGAAATTTTTGAATCCTGTTTCAATACTATTCTTAAAGTGTGACTTTGCAGAGCAAAAAAATAATTGTCCTACATTGTCAACCTGTTCTGTTCTCTATGTATATGCTTATTTTGTAAAGATCTAAAATTCAAATATGTCAAGTCGATTTATATCGCGAGAAAACCAATATTAATATCAGTGACAATTTCAATTCACTTGTTTACTTTGGGAATTTGAGAGTAATTTCAAAAATATTCTCTAGCTAATGCCAAATGTGAATTAAATAACGCGTGCGTTGTAAAACATTGTCTATAGCAGTGCGTAAAGGATCGTTAATTTATAAGGAATGGAGGGGGGGTGAGGAAGTGGTGGGTAGCATTGGTGGATAATGGGATGATAAGTAAGGACGGAGGGAGGTGAGGTGTAATGATCGCTAGGTAAATCGATAGCGTACCAACAGTCATGTAAAAAATTCTAGACGTTGGCCTCGCTGCACGCCTCCTCGTTGAATTTGAAGCTCAAGTCGCCGGAGAAATTCGACGAGCTCGTGGCGCCGCTGTACGAGATCGTATTCCCCGCGGACGACAAAAATGCCCTCGGCATGCTTTACGAGGGCGGCATCCAGTTTGCACTGCTGAGCCTGGAGTCGATCGAGGAGAGGACCCCCGAGGTCGACCGGGCCATCAACTTCCTCAAGCGCTACCGCAGCAAAGTGATGGACGTGATGACGGAGCTCCTCACACCCACGACCGACAGCGGACGTTACTGGGTCATAACCCACGGGGACACCTGGAATAACAATATTATGTTCCTGCACGACGCGCAGGGCAAAGTCGTCCACGTGAAGCTCGTGGACTTTCAGGTGAGCTTTGCCATTGCCCGTACATTACATTAACTGCTTTCTAATAGAGCATACAGTGCACCCATCCATCTTCCTTCCTCGCAAATACACACACACACGGCTCTCGCTTTACTTTACCAAGACCTTAGATTTGCATACCATGGCGTTTTATCTAATTTATCGGTAACATTATGGGTGTTAATGGAGTAAATGATTTACAGTTGCTGACTTGTTGATCATGTAATTTTCTAAAAAAATTCGTCTATTTATTTATAAATAATTTTGATGCAAAGTTGACAAAATTTACGACCTCGATTATACACGCTAAATCACGTGAATTCTTGTCTTTAAGTTTTTTCTCAGTTTATTCGTCGGTACATGTCAAGATAAGTCGCTTATACACATGCCAATAACAATCTCGAATAGAACGCAAAGTTGATTACTATTGATTACCTTCATTCTGTTGGGTATCCGAAGGAATGTCACATTCAATTCACATTCTGCATTTCCATGTATTTTGTAAAAAAAAAAATCAAAATTCGAATAAAAATGTTGGATGAAAAAACGTGTTATGTTAACCGACTTACTAATTAATTACAGTATTTATAACTTATATCATTCGCTTCAATAACTAAACAATTCCGAATACATTATTACGTAAATAATCAAATATAATTCATTGTGTTCTGTTTGCTTGCATAATGCCGATAGTACGTTGTATACTCTTTTCCTTCTTCTTCTTCATTTGTCATGTGTTTTGATTGTGAATGTTGTAATACAAATATGTTGTTGTTTATGTGACGTTGAACAATGCGAGCTTCAACTAAAGTGAGCCAATCGGTAAATCAACAATTAGTTGAACAAGTAGTCGATGAGAAATTTTGTCAGCGTCTCGCTCACGATCCAAGGGACTCGGATTAAGTAAGGAGAGGACAAGTTAATACATTAATGGGCCCATTAGTGGGCCCGTACATGTGACAAGTCTCGGTCGAATTAGGTTAATGAGAAAGTAAAGAGATGGCGAAATAAATGAGATGAAATTGGACAGGTGGCGAGGCACTCGTCGCCAGCGTTCGACTTCATCTACTTCCTTTACGCGTCAGCACGCCCGGAAGTCCTGCAGAACGACACCGACGAGCTCATCGACACTTACGAGCGCTTCTTGCTCCATGACCTTCGGAGGTTGGACGCCCCCGAGCGCGACCTCGAGCTGCTCTCGCGACCCGGATGGTTCAAGGACGAGATACGCCACTACGGCCTCTTTGGCTTCTTTGGCGCTCTCATGGTGATACACGCGGTCTTTGCCGACGAGGATAAAGTTATGGACATAGGTAATGCTATAACCGTTGCTCGACTTTCCCACCCACACCCACACACACACACACTCTCTCTCTCTCCCGTCTCTCCCGTCTCTCCCGTCTCTCTCTCCCGTCTCTCCCGTCTCTCTCTCGCTGCTTCTCTCCAAATTTAAGTGGACCCTTGACATTTTCCCCGACATTCGGGCGCTTTAAAGACATGAAAACATTCTCAACGATCGATTGGATTGTTACCGTAAAGTTACAGCTCATTGAAACGGTAGTTAAAAAGCCTTCGGATTACCTTATGACTCTCAATTTTCAAATTAACATCACTTCGCTCGGGCTGCTCACGACCGCATACATACGTATACACACATACATATATATATATATGTGTATGGCCGGGAAACGTGTGTACGAGAGCTTAGTTTAAACGCTGTCCATTAAAAGTGTGGATAATAATTCTGAAATTTCAACACCTAATCGCATTCGTCATTAAATGAAGTCAAACGAATAAGACCTTCCTATTTCTCAACTATTTATATATGCATTGCACCACGTACATGCACACGCACGCGAATACGCATGCACACACAGCTGCTCATATTTTAAAATGACAAATTGATTTTCGTCTGTTTACATGTAAAAATCGTATGTGCGTTGTTCGTTCTCTTTTATTTGTGTTACGTCAAATGAAAGCTAAAATTCTGTAATATATATATATTCGACAATAGTGAGCGTTATTTAATACTATAATCTATTATTTATTAAACATCTATTAAAAAAAATAGCTTAATATGAAATACTTTAAGAGAGAATCATCTCGTTAAAAATATCCGAGTTTTAATGAAATGAGTGAAAACATTCAAAATGTTTTCTAAAAATAATATATTACAATCTCTTTTATATTATAATCTCTTTTGTAAGCTAAAGTTTAAATAATTTGTGCAACAATGCCTTTTGATCTTCATTACAATTCCGTGGATCGTTGGGATATTGTAAGGTCTTGCAATTTTTGGAATCTTTAGCTTTTATGAAATATTTTCGGAATCCTTAGCTTTTATTAAATATTTTCGGAATACCCAAGTTCTCTTCGGCCACTTAAAATCCAATTCAACCTGATATTCTAATTATATTAATAACAATGTGCGTCTTTATTATCCAACTAGAATTCTCGAGTGTTACCGATGCAAGCAATCCCGAGATAAATCCATTGAACACGGCACCTTTGATGCCCGAGAAAACGGAAAGAATATTTCGCATCGTCGACCATTACATACGAAACTTCGAAATCTCTAGATGAATTAATTAGATCTAATTAGATGAACTTTATTCTAGAATAATTTGACGTTCTTTTTACATTGCTGATGCCAAAGGAACTCTAGTAAACGATTACAATGTAAAAAGTAGTTATTTAAGAGAGGGAAAACAATATTTTTTATATGTTAATAAATTTTACACTGCTAAATATATTTTTGATAACTACTTGAAATATATTATAAATGTTCAGGTGTGAAAATTCTTTTTCTACAATATTTCAATATAATCGATAATCCGAGTTTTTAGAATATTATTTGATTAAAAAAAATATTCAGCTATTCTTTGTAAAGAAATGTACTAAATGAAAATTTATGTTCGTGAAAGAGCTTTTAAAAGATAGCGACAAAATTTCTTTCCCTTCATTATATTTAAGTGAAAATATAAAATAATACCGACTCTTAATGGAAAATAGTTATTCTTTTTTCTTTTAAATTTAATTAAAAGCTGATTTTATAGTTGGCTGAAAATGTAAATTTTCTTAAAAATAAAGAGCAATAAAAGAATAAAATATTCTAACCATTTTACTTGTTTATTATTGGCATTTTTTAATATCGTCATTTTGAAATTATCTTTATTCGACTTTACGTAATATATTTCTTAAAAAAATAATTTACATGCAATGTCTTTTTAACTTTTCAAAGTAGTTTCTTAAGCACAATTAAAGATCAAAAAAAAAAAAAATGTTTCTCTTACTTCATAAAAATTGTATCGCTTTCAAAAGGTTTTATTTCGTGAATTTAAATTTGTCAATAAACAACCAAATAGAAAAGCAAATAAATTCATAAAATTGTTTCGTTGATTTCGTTTTTCATATTTAGTATGCAAGCGTACAACGGTAAAAATTACGTGTAAAATATTCTATAAGTATCTTAGGGGTAATTAATTTGTATAAGAAAGGAGATAATTATTTGTAGTAAGAGTTATGCGACTGCAGTGAGCAAGTTAATTCCTCAAGTAAATTGCAAATTTTGTAGGAAAAGATATTTTTCACCTTTGAATTGCGCTCAAGATACCTTTTTGCGCAGCTCTCGAGAGCTCGCGAACGCAGCGAGAAAAATGCGGATCTGCATAAACTATGTACCTGCTATATAAATAAATAAATTGTTAGATTAAAATTAAACACCAAATATTATTGTAAATTTTAAATGCTTATTTCTGATTGTTGTTATATGAAATATTAGTCGATACATGTATTTATCAATTGACATTACTATGAGTTATAATTATTTCAATTGCTGGTTATTATAAACATAAATAGCGAGTAAAAGCTTTGATTTTTATTTTATTTATTTACATTTCATATGCATATATATATATATATATATATATATATAATCGCATATATTATTGTTTAACTAGATTGCATTGATTCAAGATTGCCGAATACTGTTTGAAAATTATAATTTTAAAATCTATTGCAATTGCTAATAAGAAAATGTTCAATTATGCGTGTTGTTAAGTAAGACAGGATATTTGTATTGTTAAGCTTAAATATTAAATACTTTATCCAAAGCAGAAAGATTTTTTGTATAAAAATGAAGCGTATTTTAAAAAATATGCAATATTCTATGGGAATACAAATTGTATTTATGTATAAATATTATATTTTGTAATTAAAGTATCTAGCCACATCATAGATATTAGTTAACTAAGTATTTAAAAATAATTGTTATGACGTTAATTATTACTGTTTATTGATGAATGATTTTGAAGCCTTTTGTAAAATTCAATACGCAAGAAATATAAAATTTGCTCAATTGTTAATTGTTATGTAATATATGCAAAGTAATTAATTATATTACGTATACAAACATATATATTCATAATATTTTGGTGATTTACAGAATGTTTTATTTGCAGCTAAAGCTCAAATTAAATTTTACTTTGTACTAAATAATAAGTTGAACTGTACATTTATATATTATAAAGTAATGCCTAAAAAGATCGTTCTCTATACATTCATAATGAGGTTGTGATTGTTAAAAAATTAAACAACAATTTCATTTTATTACATAAATGATCGAAAAATTGTATAAATTGAAAATTTTGTACCTGAACTATGCTAATGCGAGTACCTGAAATTTGTAAACTTTGAAATAAAATCAATGTCGTTTATAAATCTATATATATATACACATATATATATAGATATAGATAGATAGATATAAGTCTTTATTGTATGATATTAAAGAGCTTCAAGTCACGTGAAATTATTTATCAAGTTTTTCTTACGGTAAGTAAGTATTGTAAATCTTGTTCCATATAGCGCTCGTTCTGCATAAATTTTCCATACAATGTTCACCCCCATATATGCAATTAAAAATCACTCATCTACACACTGTAATGTATATATATATGTATGTGTATTTATTTTTTTTTTTGTCATAGATGATAGCAAATAGGTCATTTGAAAAGTGCCTCTCAGCTGTATTAAGAGAGGAGAAAATGTTAATTGGAATTAGCTTGGGATTGTCGGCAAAGTGCAAGACAATCCTCATATTTTAAGCTCGTTACAACTAATCTCGTATCTCCAATTGGCCGGGGAGTTAGAGTGGCCGGCTGCGCGAGGAAGAAAGAAGGGAAAAGAAGAGAAAGTCTCGTGGCCCATTCAGCTACGTACGTACACATTATCAAGCGCACGTGTTTGCATTCGCGTGCACTTACGACACAGCACACGAGTTTTTCGTCTTTAAGGATGTTGTGTGCTCAGCCCCATAGGTGTACATTGCAGCTCAATTAAACCGAGTTACAAGACACGTGTGTGCCTGCGTGTTTCCGTAATTGCCTCGGTCACACGACCGTCGTAATGTCTTGCAGGCACAGTCAGCCTTAGTCAGGAATCCGCAATTGACTCGAGGTCTCGTCCACGCTTCCTGAATGAATTGAAAAAGCCTTCGCGCTCTGCCACTTTGTAATTTTCTCTCTCTCTCTCTTTGTGTGTGTCTCGACGACGATGAGATTTCAATTGGGCCGAGCACACTCTCGGCGCGTTTTATAATGTAATGCGCGTTGCAGTGGGCACGGCAACTTTTGAAAGGCGGCTCTTTAAGAAGGTGACAGCACTTGACTTTGAATTTACGAAACGCTTGCTCGCTAGGCGATTACAAAAATCTGGTTACGCGGCGCAATAGCTTTTTAAAATCAAGATGATTTGCCTTCCTTTCTTACCGAGCGCCACGTCGGCCTCAGCTTTACAGATAGAATCTAAATAGCAAAACTTTTCTCAAGACATTCGGCTGCTTTACTTTAATAAATATAGAGTAGTCGGTGGCCAAGTGGAGAAAGTCACTTCAATTTATCGTCGGAATTATGAAACGAATGGATGTATTTTGATAATAGGAGGAGTTCGGTATCCTTGTCACAAATCCTGGCTTCGTTGACATTAGAATTACGTATACACAGTCGAATGTCTTATAGGGATATCCTAACGAGATTTAAATTTCAAAGCAAGTTTTTTAACTTAAAAATTCATCGTAATTACAAATAAAATAAAAAGCAAGAATATTTTTGAGACAAGATGTTTTACTTCCTCGTGAATTGCCAAAAAGGCATAATTTCTTCAGCCTACTTAAAGTTGAGGGGAAAAAATATATATTTACATCTTATAATCAATATTCATAAATAATTTAATTTAAAGATTTCTCAATCGTAGTTGGTTAAATTAATTATTTTTCTACACCTAGTAAGTAGTGGATCTATATAATGTTTATATGCTTAAATTACTTAAATTGAAAAAGAGTTAATTAATTGTGCATTAGCTTGTAGCGACTATGAGCAAACTTATATTTTACAATACCCCCATGAAAATAACACAAGTATTAATTATATAATAATTGCACGTCTGCAAAATTATAATTTATATTTAAATTCATGTCGTTCAAAGTTCTATTTAGTATTACTAATTGGATAATAATTATATATATATATATGTATATATATATATATATATGTATATATGTATATATATATATATAACAGGTGTTAAATATTCTATTTTATTTTATTTGGCAACAGAGATTGTAAAACCTTTTTAGATTTCAACTTTTGAATGTCCTTTTTTATAATAGTTTATCACTCTTGGCGTAATTTCAGAATGATGTAATGCTATTTATTATTTTGATCTCTACTATTATTTTGCCACCTATTGTTTGTTCACTATAATAGTGATTAAAGTGGTCTGATAATATAATGCAAGTGTACAAATGTCACTCAAATGCGTTCATTGTTTTATTTTAAACAAGCAATTGATTCGATCAAATATTGTGATTTATGGAGTACAGACGACAGCGTAGTTTAAGAAAATTGCCAAATTCTCGGCTTACAAACGGCAAATAATACAAATACAAAAAGCTAAAAGTAGCAAAAAATATGATACATTGCAGTTGCTTTCGTAGATGTAAATAATCAATTTTTTTTTATTAATATGATAATAATCGAGACTTGAAAAAAGTATTAGCAATATTTGCAACGATAATGTTTTCCTCAGGATAGATATTCATTTTAAAACTAAACAATTCCACAATATCACAATATTTTCGTTAGCAACGATTGTAAGTTTAATCACTGGTTCAGCGATCCAACAAAAGATTATAAAGTAATAGACGATCAAGATTATATCAAATAATTTAATTCTTTAATATACGAGATAATTTAATTGTATATTTGCAGATAATCAAGTATTTCAATATCCCATATTAATTTTTATTCACTTGTCGTCAATTAAAACCACTAGTAAGCAATTTTTGTAGCCAGAATTATTTGAAAATAATCTGCTGGAATGCCGTATTATTTTCCGATGAGTGATACAAGTATTTACGCCTATGTATCATACAAACTTGTAAATAAACAATGGCCAGCGACTTGTTAAATACGAATGGGAACCCACTCGTTCGTTTCTGGTCCAAATTTATTATTTTTTATTGCTTAAAATCTGTTGGGTAGTTTTTGGTTGGGTTTTTTCCATAACCACTTCATCATCTCATACTGCACGAGGCATTTAATCAATGGATTCATAGAAATGCCGCTTTTTCCAACACCTTTCAGCTTGTTGTCAAGGATATTTTTCTTAATCATACTTAACGATACGTAGAGAAGTGCGGTCCTTGCTCGATCATATAAAGGCAAAGGCCACCGGTAAGGTCAGTAAATTTATTTTTGGAAGCACTTGGTATTGAATTTAGTAACTTGAGGGCATTTATCTCGTTGTTTCAAGAATCAAATTCTATTTTCGATCTCGTTAAAAATTCCACAAGCAGATAACATAATTAATCAATATTACTTTGTATCTTCTTCTGTATTATTTGCAGATGATACATAAATATCTTGTTTACTGGAAGAATAGTTCCCATCTAATAATTAACTCTCTAGGATTGCGGCTGAAATATATTTTAGAATTCCATTGCAAATATCTTCTCAGACTCTTTACACCAGATAAACGGCTTCGACAATATTGCAATTTTATTATTGAGAATGTCATTTTATGAATTAAATATCTCTAATATCGTTGAAATTCAAGATATCATTTTATTCTTGAAAGTTAAAAGTGTGTTTTTTCCCCTCATCTCTGATGTTACACAAGTATTTTAATTTTTCTTCCGCGATAACTCCTGATTTTTAATTTAAGATGTCCTCACTTCTTACATTCCACTTGTAGCAAATTGCTTTTGTCACAAACGGTAATACTTTTTAAGATGTTTCTTGCGGCTTTCGCAGCCTATAGTTTACGTAGTCGAGTTATTTATAAAATTTTTCTATCCACTTGCCTGTACGGGGGCTCGAAAATTGTTTCAATATTTCATCCGCAGTGCTTAAAATGCATTATAGATTCAGAACATCAGGCCAGATTATCACTGTATTATTATTATATTTAGCGATTAAATCTGAAGAGATTAGTTGCATTATTTTATCGTCACTTTGTGCGATTATTATCAGCCGTAACTTTCTGTCAAACTCAATACAATCGAGCTCAGGCGCACGTAATTCGTTAATAAAAATCCGTGAAATTCTTTATCGAAGAATAATTGCGAACGCTTGTATACAAATCGTGAAATGCATCGTAGATCAATTGAAAGTCTATGCTCAATAATGTCGATACGTTTTACCTATTAATAGCTTCTCTCTGATTATTAAAATTACAATACAGTATCGTTGAAATTATTATTGCGTATTTGAGTTTATGTAATAGGCTCCTAATGGGCAAATTCACGTGCGAATGAAGTTTTACAAGTCTATGATAAATGTCCTCGATTTACTATTATTCGGGCGTGACCCCGAGTGTGAAAATTCAGATAGTAGAAGAGGGGGGGGGGGTTGAGAGAGCTGGCAGGGAAAAAATAAAATGGAAAATTAATGTAGTCGGGGTAATGCAGAAACATGTGAAGATTTATTGAATTTATAAAAAAAAAAAAGATGGAAAACGCACGCATTTAATTGAATCAATTATTGAATGAAATTTGAATTGAACAAAACTTTGCCACAAAAATAGAATTGATAAATTTTCTCATTTGTCTCTTCAGCAGCCAAACCATAGTCAGCGCAGAGGTTCACGAAATCAGCTTCTAAGCTTGAGATGTGAAATTGTTGTCCAGCATATTCTTCTTCCACATCAGATATACACTTATTGGTTTAACTACAGAATTTTATCTCAATAAGTGATTGGTTAGCTCGTCTTGGACCAAAAACCATCACCATAATAGCATCCCAAGTTCGTATTGAATATATCGTCGTGGGAGTTGTATATCGAGTGAATTAATTCTACGACTGGAAATCGAGCCAATGCAATTATATTCTCGTATAGTTCTTTATTTAAACCGGTTATGTCGCGTGTAATGACACTATAACGATTAAATCCTTCTCTTTTCCGGGGACTCGTGACAATTCTACTATTTGGGTGATTACCTGGTAGTTTTCTTGGTACACAATAAGAGAATCCACAGCAACACTTTATTGGATGCCACTCTCAAGTTGTCGAATCTATGCTCACTAAAGAAAAAGATAATCTATCATCGTTAATACGTTCTAACGTAAGATTGAAATCGTAGTAGATTTGTGGTTGTGACAAGCTGCTGTTTTATTCGAACTGGATGAGGTAAAAGAGATTGCAGCTTTTATGAATGCAACAACAACACCAACTGCGTGAAAAAATAAGATGGAAAATTAATGTAATCGGGGTAATGTAGAAAGAAGTATAAAGATTTATTGAATTTATAAAGAAAGATCGTAAACGCACGCAGTTATATATATATATATATAATTGATAAAACTATTGTCGGTTGAACAAAGTTGAAGAGCCGCAGCTTCACGAGACGCGTAGCGCGGATTGTATATGCCACGATGTAATGGCCGCACTTGCACGTGACGCGAGGTGCGATTGTCTATATGTTTGTGTTATGCCGCACTCTCTTTACTATCCGAAATATAATGGCGGCGGTGTCGAGTAAACGGCGCTTAGCCTTAGGATCGCCGAGTGGTCGTACCGGGTGGTGGTTATCAATCATTAGGCGCTGAAATACATGTGTTGCGCTATAATGAGCCGTCGCGTGAGAATAGAAAACCGATAACAGATAGAAAACCGGGTTGCTACTTGCCTCTTAGTACTGCGTCGCTTCTGCGCTCCACCCTGGGAGCTCGGTCCAGGATGGGAAGGATTCAACCGCGGACAAGTAGCTCGCTCACTGTCTGGAAGAAGCTTCTGATGATATGAATCCAGACGTGGCGATGGAGTTTCTCGGATGTATGACCGCTTCTTGCCCAGGAGACCCTTCCGCGATGATCCGGAAGACGTGGAGCAATTGGAGTAAAATCTCCCTGCCGCGAGCTTGCGGTCCTATTTTATAGCCGAAGGGCTAGATGGGCCGGCGACAACGTATGGTGGGGGCTTTAACTCATTTTTCCACTTAGCTGAGATACAAAGGCAAGGACCTTCGCGCTCTTTTGGGTAAGGGGTGAGAGGGGCGAAGGCCGAGACGCTGGTGGGTGGGGCCTTGTTACTAGGCGACCCACCTATCGGTATTTAAAGCAAGAGAGACAAAGGACTCAGTACACCAATAATAATTAGTATAGATCGCGGGACCAATAAGAAAAATCAAGTAATTAGTTTCGACAGAGTGGCGTAAAGTCGCGAGGCGAACTGT
>JAPYYT010001892.1:0-31675 GCA_030522565.1 Ceratosolen corneri
ATTGGAATAGACGTGCGCGTTTCTTTCTTTCTTTTTCCTTCCTTCCAACACATCACGCTCGAACAGTCGTCAATTAATTTTGCCAAATAATAGAACGAGCGCAATACGTAAAATCGATTTATTGCTCAATTCCTAGATACATTAGCCTAAACGTTACTTATCCATAATAAACAACAACATTGCTTATTATCCGCCTATTTCTAACAATAAACATTCAAAGAAATAATTCTACTACGGACTACTTTAGTAATTTCCATTCGCTATGTACTCTCTCTAAGCGATAATCGGTTAAGTGCAAATTCATTTAATGTTTGTACCATTACCGAGAGCGCGACTCCCAAGTGGATCGCAATAATCGCTTCACTTTATCGTTAAAAAAAAAACAAAAAAATAAAAATCATTTAATAAATATTATCTTACGAAGAGTCAGTTACGTACAATCTAAAGTAAAGTAAAACGAAGAAAACATTGCTCGCATGTCCTCTCTGCGGTCCACCAGATGCTCAAAATCGGAAGAAATAATAATAATAATAATAATAATAATAATAGAAAATAAAAACAATAATATTATTAATTGATGATTATAAAAGAAAAGAAGAAGTAGAAGAAGTAGAAGAAGAAGAAGAAGAACAAGAACAATAACATTAACCCTATGTAGGTAATATGAAGGGATTTGTGTGTGTTATATCACTTGCACAGCAAATGAAAGAAAGTGAAGAAGAACAAATCGAAAAAAAAAAAAGTCATCCTTTTACTTAACAACATCAAAGCAGCTTTTTATTTTAATCCATTTATTTATTTAAATTCAATCATTTTTTTTATGTACAGCCAGGTTTCCGTTTTTAATTAATGCTTCTCGTTATTAGCGGTATTTGTTACTTACTTACTTACTTGTTTATTAATTTTTTTTTTTTTTATTTCTTTTTTATTTTATTTTTATTTTTTTTATGAATTAATGTTAGGTCTGGTAAAATCATGTGCCACTGAAGATGATGCACGACGACCATGATGGAACTTGAATAAAAAATTACTTTTTTTTTACTTGTTATCCGATAATACGGTAGAGTGGTTTGGTGTTACTTACGAAGTTATACATAGTGTTGCTATCCTGTCCGTGTATATACATACATACATACATACATACATACACACATATATATATACACCCACATATATATATATATATATATACATATATATATGTATATATATGCGTGCGTGCGTGCATGCGTCTCTCTCTCTCAGCGTATGTGTGTGTCTGAGTGTGTGTGTGGGTGTGTTGCGTATGCGTTTATATATTTTTACATATATAATATTTTTATAATATTTTCATTTTTATAATATACTTTTTCCTCTCCTTCGTTTATTTAAATCTAAACTTAGGTTGAGATCTCTAATATTTTAGGTTACACATTTCTCTCTCTCTCTCTCTCTATTGGACTCTTTTTTTTTTTAAACATTACAAATCCTTATCACATACATAGAGGTGTATCTGTGTTCCTTAATCTGCGCTTGCTTTTATAATCTTTACTCTTTAGTCGCTACAAATAATCTTTCTCGTCTGCTATTATTATTTATTATTACTATACATAGAAATATCTGCATTGTCCGTTCGAAACTTTTCTTCAAAACTGTTGCCACTTGATTTATATATCTGCCAGTACTGGCTCACCTATTTACATTTATAAATCCACGTTTTTATACAGTGTCGTATAAGATTCATGCCATTTACATTTTCTCATTCAAAATCTCTGTTTTTGAAAGTCGATTGGCTGATCCGCGCCCACTTGTTGCTGAAGTTGTAATTTAAAGGCTCGAAGGTGCGATTGTATTGTAGCACCCACCGAGTCCCTCGTCGACACGCACACATATTCTCATTTCTTTCATTGATCGTGCACTTTTTGTTCCACGTCATCGCACCAACTGTTTCATATGTGTTATTGCTCATTGGAAAATTCAATGATCGTTAAGAGAAATGCTGCCACGAATGCCCACCCAAATGTCCACGCACTTTAAAGAGACACAACAGCTGCGTGCGCGCGTGCGTGTGTGTGTGTAGGTGTGTGCGTGTATAGTTTTTTTGAGATTCGAGATTAATCGAAGAGAGAAGCGATTGAGAATCATAATAATAATAATTATCGGGAAACTTTACATTGCCACCGCGTATACAATCGTATTTAGTATTGGATAATTGCTAGTTGTAATTCCAGTAGAAAAGCTTACTGAAGGTAAAATAAAACATTTCACAATACATATTTCCTTTTTTACCTTATTCTAACATTACGTCTATCACGCTTGCTCGTACGAATGTGAGGCAAACGAAACATCAGAGAGGCCTATGTGCACTGTTAATAATCCGAATAATTAAATTAAATAAATTTTAACGAAACAATTTTCTCGCGCGTACCCATTGAAAAGTCTCTAATTCACGCAGCTCCCCAAATGGTCACACGATCTCACGACTTCATTAGCATTATTATCATTATTATCATTATTATTATTATCATTATTATCATTATTATTATTATTACAATAAACTTTAATAAATCAGTGGTAAGACTCGTGCAATAGCAATTCCGCCCGAGATAATGTTAAGCAATTGCAGCAAATAGATTTTCTTTTAGTTCGGCTGTTTTTTGTTTTTTTTTTCATTATTCTCTCTTCGTCATTTATCGCGTCCGTCAACGTGACCGATGTCTGTAATATTTTCAACTTCATTTGTAAGGCACTCTCTAGACAGTTTAAATTTGTTACTTTAAACGTTTTATTTATTATTGTGACTATAGATAAAATCCTTAATTTTAGTTTATTTATCGGCTTATTATAATAATAATAATTATCATTATTTTATTTTTTTGTTTGTTTGTTTGATTAATATCGAGACAAAGTGCACGTAATTCATCTGCGAACGCAACGAAAGTAATTAAGATCTTAAGAAGATCATCTTGTTGATTTAGAAGCGTAGCAGCTTTAAATCTCGGCATAATAATAATAATATTTAATCTCATTTCTTGTCTGCGCTCTTCTTTCTTATTTCCGCTGAGAAACTTTAGTACTATAATTTAGTACGTCAATGTACGTCAATGTACAGCTTGACAAAGAGGGTTAAAAAAATTCGTGATCTTTTACAGTATTGAAAACACGTAAATAAAACTCAATAATCTTGGGAGCTCACTACGCGTAAATTGTTTGCAGACTGTTGCCTGCTTCTTGCATTATTTGTAAAATAAATTGCAAAAATTGTTCACTCGTCCACAGTCATCATCGAACCACGAAAATCAATGTTTATTACAACGAATTTTCAATAACGTAAAAAAAGCTTGTCAAAAAGACTCTTATACTCAACTTTATTTAAGTAATAATAGACTTTATTTGTGTAGTAAAAAAGGAAATAATTAAGAAAATGTTTTATTAAATCTGCATGGAATGTATGGTAATTGTTTTTTTTTTTTTTTTTTTTTTTTCGTAACAAATCTACATTCTCGTACAATACACAATTATAAATCTCAAGTGTAAAGTAACAATTTTAAAATTACTAGGACACCTTAAACGAAAATTTCGTTCCTCATTAATGTAATAAAAAATCTTCACACGCTTCTTCATTGTTTTTTCTTGTGAGTTTTTTTTTTTTTTTTTTTTTTGTCTTTTTTATTGTTTTTTATCGTTTGCTTTTGTTTTATGCCAGTTGAACGATGATTTGCACCAAAATTGCACGACGCTTCAAAGAACAAGTACAAGGAAGAAAGAAAAAAACGTTATATACGAGTGATTCCATGGACAATTTAAGTATCAAGCGAATTTACTCGTTTACCACACTTGCATAATGCTCTCTTTGTTAATCGAGGGACCGATTTATCAACGGGATGTTCATTTCATATCGAATATTCCAATTACATACGCGCGCACGCATACGCATGCATATATATATATACAATATATACACATACACGCACCCACCCAGTAGCCACGCGTACGTACATAGATACGGGCGTGCGTGCATGTACGTACGTGCGTAAGTACGCGTTAATCGGTTAACGAGTACGCCTCTTTACGCAACACACACGCACGCGATTCAAGTGTCTGTCTGTTTATAAAAATGCATATAACATTGTGCGGGGAAAAATGTTTTAAACTGAGAAAATTCGCCGGTAATCACTTTGCTGTAGATTTTTATATAGTCAATTAGAAAATAAGGGCGCACGCACATGCAAAAAATTCTTAAATATAATGCATAAACGTTGACTTTTATTCATCGACTCTTTCTTTATTAATATTATTATTATTATTATTATACTCTTAGAAATATAATAATCTTATGGCTCTCATATTAGTTTCCTATGTGCGCATCTCTTCGTTTTTCATTCCCATCTTTGCAATTATATGTAATCGCATTAAAGAATCTATGTAATAATTGTACTTACATTGTATAAGTTTATATTAACACAATATATCGAATCAAAAACGAAAAAGACGACGCAATATCTTCTTGTACATACTAAATACAATACGCAATACATCGTTAAACTTTCTCGAGGAGCTCGATGAGCATTCGTGAGAATTTCCGTTGACTCTTCTTTCGCTTCTCAATTCAATTTTTTTTAGTTCATTCGAAACTCGAGGGACGCCACTCGGCGCCCATTCAATATACCCACACTACTATATAGTATTTTTCCATGTCTTTAATTAATAAATCCATTAATTAATTATTCTTGTCACGCTCTATTATAATTGCTATTTATTTCTGCCAATTGGTTCATATAATATATACACATATATATATATATATATACACACATATATATATACACATATATATATTACGAAGAATGCTTCGTACGAGAAAATAAAGAAACATTGTGATAGTTGTCGCCACTCGAGCCACGCTATTTTAGTTTTTCATAATATCATGTAAGTAAATGTTACATGTGACTTGTCAATTTCGAAAGACAAAGAGGAAAATAAAACTGAACCTTAAGATTACAATACACACAGTTGCACTGCCATTTTTCGAATTTCGAGCTCGCACACTACGAGGTCTGAATCGGAAAAGAAACGATATTTGAGAAGAAATTAATTTTTCGTAAGCGCTTATTACTTCTAACTGTTAAAACGGCGAAACGACACTTTCCGCGAGAGATTTGTTAGCTAAGCCGTACACACACTTGTTTAATACCACAAAACAATTTTCATCTACGATGATTCGCACGAATTGTCTCTTAAAAATGAAACAACAGAAGAAAAAGAAGAAGAAGAAGAAGTAGAAGAAGAAGAAAATGATCTTTCTCAGTTTCGATTAGTAAATTTTTCTAAAAATTTCAACTTTTTTCCCTTTAGTCCTTAAAAGTATCGATAATTCCTCGAGCGAGGAATTGCAAAAAATTTTTAACATTTTACACTCGGATGAATTTTTTTTTCTCCACTCAACAGTATTATTATTATTATTACCTTCGTCCGATGTTTGTACTTCACTTGCGAGTTTCTCATTTTTTTTTTTTATTTAGTTTTTACTACTTTTTTCCTCCTTTCTCTATTATTATTATTATTATTATTGTTATTTTGTTGTGAATTTCCTTAAGAAAAGAAAAGAAAAGAAAAGCTTTCAATGTTCAAAAATACCATTAATCCGCGTTTGCAAGCTTCCGCTTCGATTATCAATGCACAAATTAAAGAAGAGTTGTTGTTGTTGTTTAGCTTGGAGTTGCAAAACTCTCACGTAAAGAATGACGAGCCGCCGATCAACTACAATGATAAAGCAAAACTCTCAATCCATTTCCCAACTCTCCATCAAGCATATCTTAGAAAGGCGCAGGCTCTTCTTCTTTTCATTCGACTGCAGTCCAATCCCTATTAATAGGCAGCATTTGCTTTATTAATAGGTTATTAATAGGCCGCAAACCATAAGAAAATGGGTACACCTATTGTTTGTTTGTTTACCATTTATTTATACAGGACAAGAGATCGTTTAAATTATTGCGCGCTATCGCTCCTTAACCTTTCCCTTCACATTCCCTATCATTAGAACGATAATAATTGACCAGTTTGATTTATTCTTCCTTTATTGTTTGCTGGGATGTTACAACAAGAGCCGTATAAATAAAGTCCCGGCCTACCCACTCAGCAGCATTAGGCTACTAATTAATTTTTTGTTTCTATTTATTCAATTATTTAAGCGTGCGTATTTGATTTATCATAGAGCTCCCGTTCCAATTGAGTTTCCAGCCTATTTAATGCCCTCCGCGGCTCGGCAACATTGAAAATTTATGCCCGAGAGAAATAGAGAAAGGCGGAGGAGATTTTAAGCGCGACAGGCATGAGATTCGCCAAATAACTTGAGGTTAGCTACAGGTAAATAGAAAAAAAATTAATTTTTAGCGCGACGGTGCTTGGTCGGTAAAGTCGCAAAAAATAAAAAAAAAAAAAAAAGCGTTTGCTCCTCTCAGCACATCCCTCGTGAAAGTTTACAGCCTCGGCCGCATGTGAAAATTGTGATGACTTTAGTGATGTTTCGTGGCGCTGGATGTGTGCTTTTAATTTATCCTTGTACACAATAATCTTACTTATTAGATAATTTTTTTTTGTTTGTTTTGTCTTGTTTTGTTTTTGTTTTTTTGGCGAGACTGGATTAACAAGTGCCTACGGGACTCATTAATTACGCCTCGGTCGCTTTAGAAGAAACAACGAAAATCGCGATTCAAAATTATTAGTTTTCTTTAGTTTAGTTACTCTTCTCTTCGTGAAACTGTAAGATCTAATTGCTTTTTATTAATAGAGAATTATTGGCAGAAACTAAATATAAATGTAAATTTATATATATATATATATATATATATATATATATATAATATAATCCTAACAATGATCAATGACTGAAATGTGGAAAAATATAAAACTTAACTAAATGTACACAACTCTTGCGCATCTCTATATACGCTCTGCTCTCTGCTCTCTCTCTCTCTCTCTCTCTCTCTCTCTGCTCTCTGCTCTCTCATCCATTTCCCTCTGCATTCTTTCACTATATTTTCACGTTGTTCTCAATTGTTTGTCTATTATCATACTCACACGCACTCATCAAAAACACATTGGTATTCATTATCATTATCATTATTTTTTTTTTTTTTGTCGCTTGCTTAACTATCATCATTTTTTTTTTCTTGATCGTTTCTCTCTTCAAATTTACATAAAGTACAAACTTATGAAAACGGGGAAAATCGTAAAACAGTTATACAACGTAGTCAGTGTGTATTTTTTTTTATAGCGCTTTATACCGAGGTATTATTTTGTAAGTATATTAAATGAATTTCCGCCTTTTCTCTCGGTGCTTCGTCGTCGTGGTATCGTCGTCGTCGTCGTCGTCGTCGTCGTTCTAGTCCTTCTAGTCCTTCTAGTCGTCGTCGTCGTCTTCCACTCGGTTCTTAAATTACACGTTTCTTTGTCACCATTGGGTGTCCATTTGGAAAGTTGGTTACTACTGAAGCACTAATGCACGCACAGAATCGTTTAGTTTTTATTTTCACGGCGAGAAGCGATTAGCGAATGTTGCAGATGCTGACGTTGCCAAGTGCCATTGGCGAAAAAAAGGAGGCGCCGCCATTGTCATAGTCGTTGTCGTCGTCGTGCTCGTCATCATCGTCGTAGATCGAGTATCGCAACGCACCTATAAGGAAGAGGAGAGAGAGAGAGAGAGAGAGAAGAGAGGAGAAAGAAAAGTCGCGACACGGCAGCATTTAATTGTGTCTCTTGTTGTACAGATGTAATCGTCGTCGCTCCCTTCTCCTGATCTCATTTATTATTATCAATCGTCAATGTACATTGTTACAAATTCCTAGCTTCCTGTTGAACCGCCCTCTCGCAGTTTCGCGTTCCTCTTATTAAACTACTATTTGACAGTATATATATTAACACTTTTATCTGCGAATCAGCTTTCGCCCTCTTAAGAGTTCTCACAACAAAAGCTTCCCTTTCGTCGCACACTCTACCCCCTTCCTCTTGACCCCACACCACCACCATTTTTATCAATGTCTCTCTCCCTCTCTCCCTCTCACAAGCTTTCACTCGACAATCAGTGTTATTATCCAATCGCACTATTGTTATTTAGCAACAAATGAGCGGCGTAATGTAACATTACAGCGATTCCTCAAAGGCAGCCATCAAATCGCTTTGCATGTTCATGTCGATCTGGCCAGCCATCTGAAACGATAAATAAATACCACGATTCTATGGCGGACACCGCATCGAGAAATTGTTTTTATATTGTTGGGGTGGGTGGGTGGGTGGGTGGGTGGGTGGGTTGGTTGGTTGGTTGGTTGGTTGGTTGGTCGGTTGGTTGCCTTCGAACGTAAGCGCCGAAACAACTGCCGAGCTGAGTTTTGCGGATATCGGTAGAGTTACGACACGACTTCCGTCCCAACCATATTGGCTTGCCAATGGATTAATTTTACTTTGCGATTTTTAACACAATGAGCGCTCGATGAGCTTAATAAAGCCTTGGCCTTCTATTAATATTATAGTGCATCCGCGTGTTAAAGGAAGTGATTCTTTAAATTGCAGGCGCCGTTACGTCCGAATTCTTTAATCCCGAAAAGCATGTGACGCAACGCGCGCAATTGACGGCAATACAAAATGCTTAAAAATTTATTTGGATCTTTTAAGATGGGCAATCAATATTCTTTCATTCGTGTTTTGCATTGTGCGTAATTTTAATTATCAAAAATTGGAAGAGTCACCGGAAGAGTTTTAAAAAGCATTTCACGCAACTGATTACTCAATGGCGCTTGGCCACGTGGCGCAAAAATGCATGAAAAATTAAATTGAGCGACGCAGTTTTTTGGGTTTTCAGCGGCCTTTGGGCGCTGGTTAAAATGAAAAACAAAAACGAAAGAAAAAGAAAATAGAAATAGCACGAGGAATAATCAGACATTGTACACAAGTGAATGCCGCCAGAAAATTTGAATGCTCAAAGAAAAAAGTCCGTACCAATATGTCCATGAGTCGGCGAACATATCAATATCACTGAACGGTAGAGAG
Organism: Ceratosolen corneri; assembly: GCA_030522565.1. NCBI lineage: Eukaryota > Metazoa > Arthropoda > Insecta > Hymenoptera > Agaonidae > Ceratosolen > Ceratosolen corneri. Next base: position 9,025 of record JAPYYT010001892.1, read on the forward strand.
AGAGAAAGGAACGAAGATTTTTTTTCAAGCTATTCTGTCTAGAGGCGAGCTTCTTTATCGACCAAATTTGAAATTAAACTTCAAGCTCGCGAAAGATCGCCACGACTATCGAACATAATATGCCCAGCGCTCGAAGAATACAATGTCCCGTAATTATTATCAATTAATTGTCGCACTCTCGGTCCAAACTAATCTCCAAATGCCCGAATCAATTCACGAGAACAACAAGACAAACAATTTCCCCCCCCTCCAATATCATTAATTCCCTTAAACGCCTCGCATCTCCTCTTTCATTATTCCGAGACAGCAATATTACGGGGAGTAGTGTGTTCCATTCGCCATTTGCGATCCTCGCCGCGACTAACCAAAGATTATCGATCCAGTTCCTAAATCAGGAATTGGCCGGATCCTCGATCATCGCGTCTTTTTTTTACCGAATCAAGCGAATCCTCCTTCGAGCTCAACATTTCAATGCCAATGACTGGCCAACTCGGATTTTTGCCACGGCGAATGACCGGCTGCACGCGTCCCTCCCCAGAAGAACTTGGGACTCGCGTAGCGACGAGCGATTATCCTCCCCATGACCTACTTACTACACGACCTCGTCCAGGAAGCCAAGCCTCGCTCATTCATCCCGGGCGGGACACGCGATTACTGTCCCCGACACTAACCAAGGGACCAAGACACACAAGCAAGCAAGCAAGCAAGCGGCGGCGGCGGCGGTGACGGCGGGGGGGGGACTGGGACGGGGTGACCCGAGGCTCGGTGGCCAAAGGTCGCGGAGAACTCACCGCCTCCCGTCGACGGCGCTCCTGCTCCCGTAGCCTCTGGCGCTCTCGCTCGGCGGCCGCCTTCTCCTGGCCGGCCGAGTGGCTCGGGCTGCCAGTGTCGGTCTCCGAGGCCTCGGCGGCCTTGACCGCCTCGACCCTCGTGGCCGGGGTGAGGCTCGCCGCGGCCGTCGTCGGGGCCGGCTCCGCGGCCGACTTCCGCACCTTGTCGAGGGCCTCCTCCTCCTCCTTCTCACGTCGGCGCTCGCTCTCCTGGCGCAGGCGCTCGCGTTCCGCCTGCTCCTTCTGCTGGCGGCGCATCTCCTGCTGCTCCAGCAGCGCGCGTTGCTGTGCACAAGAGAGAGAAAAAGTCGGATGACCGTGAGGTGGGGTAAGCAATTGGGGGCAGTGTCAAATTGTGGCAAGGTCAGATTCAACGAGCGAGTACTGTGAGATGGGTGTTGTCGTGTTCTCTGTATGTTTGGCGGGGATTGAGGATGAGACGCCACGTGGAGAGTACTCGATGGCTTAATTAGTAGTGGCCGAGTACGAATTTAGTTGGCGTTTATTATGGTTGGCGGGAGAGAGGTTGGCTGCTAGCAGCGTTCTCTCCTCCTGGAAAACTCGTTGGTCGGGGGTCGGGGGTTGTTGGGCTGGCATTGGTGGTGGTGCAGAGCCCCAATGAGAATGTGGCAAGGGGAGTGGGTGCGGCGGTCGGTTAGGAAGGTAGAACACGGCGCCTCGGTACGCCAAGTGCGATTGTTCGACTTACTCTGTCTTGCTTCTCCTTGGCTTGCTTCTTGAAGGCCTGGAAGGTGTCGCGGGTCGCGCTCTTCGTGCTCGTTCCCGCGGCCGACTGTGGACTCGAGGCCTGGGCCAACGAGGACCAGGATGATGCATTTTTGACATTCTGCTCCACGGTCTGGGAATACACATAGAGAGGGCGATCGATTACGTAATGGGAACGATAAGCAAGTGGTGGTGGTGGGTGGGGGGTGGGGGGCACGAGACTCGAATGGAGAGTGACCTTTGAGAAGGCAATGGTACACGTTGGGGCCTTTTGGGCAGATTGATAAATGAATTATCCCGGGGCAAATTCAAGAGGATAACGTGACTCTGTATTTTCAATGCTAAATCTCTTCTAATTAGAGTAGCAATTATATTTTCATTATAAAAGAAAATATGTCATACCGAGTGTGGAAATCATGGTAATTATTATACTTCATTTGGTTCGACGTATTTGAAAATTATCCTAGTCAAGAGTGGCTTTCAATCTTTTAGTCAACCAAGTGCATTTTATTTCTCTTTTGGTAAAAAACACGACACGACATTACGGACGATTCAATTGTTCAATAGCAATTGAGAATAGTAAGGGAGCGCTGCTCGGCTATTGTTCCCGTATGTTTATCCTAATGATTGTAAATAAGTGCGAGAGAGTAATAAACAAATACCTTATTTTTGAAGGCCGAGGCAAAGTTAGCTGCAGGATTTTTCGAGTCAGGTGGGGTCATTTGCTTCTTTTCTGGCAGTAATTGCGAGGTCGAGTGATTGCTCATTTGTGGTATTCCTAAAGCAGTCATTTCTGCAAAAAAAGCTCCGGCTAGAGCAACAATGCGACGTGACTAATTAGTGAGCGTTAGTACGGCGTGATTTGTTTTAATTACACAAGATATGCGAAGGTGCATGTGCTGGTGAGAAGATACCGAGTGACGAGTCGGCGGACGAGAGAGAGTTAGACAAATGTTAGATGGGGAGAGGGGGGTGGGAGTGGGGGTGGGGGGAGGAAGAAATGCATGCTCTAAAGTATTTGAAATAAGTATAATTGGATTTGATTGTTATTGTAGTAGTGGATTGAATCGCAAATTAAAGGAGTCCCAACATTTATTATGTATATGTAACATTTATTCAAACAATCGAGAAGCAATATAAGCCATTTGTAATCTTTCTTTCTTTCTTTTCTTTCTTTCTTTTTTTTTCTTATTTCTTTTATATTGTTTTATTTTATTTTACCAATTACTTGTTAATTGTCTATTGAAACTACGATATGAGAAAAGTCGAAAATCGACAAATAATTCCATCTAAATTGAATTTTCTTTTGTGCATCGAATATTAGTCAATGTTTATAAGATAAAATTCTCTTAGCTTAAAACAACGTTGGGAGCGTAAATAAAATTCATCCACTAATAACAACCCTCGAAAGCTCCGTGCGAATATAATGAATTAAACAGACAAATAATATTTATAAAGCAAGTGTAGCACCATAATACCTTATTATTTTAAGAAAGATAAATTGCCATTAGGATAGAGCATAATTATTATAATCCGTGATAAAGCTAGACTTTGAAACTTTGCGGACCAAGTGCACTTACCAACAACGACGCTCAGTGAGATAAGCAAAAATTAGTAAAATAGAAGCTCAATTATTGAAGTAATTACAAAGCTCATATTGCAAAAATTGCAATATATAAAGCAAAGCAAAGCGAAAGCATAAAATATATGTTTACAAGTAAATAAAGAAGAGGAAGTAAATAAATAAAGAAGACAGATGAAGAATAAGACAGAAGACAGATGAAGAAGTAGACAGAAGAAGAAGAAGAAGACAAAAGAAGACTAGTCGTTCCAGCGAAGCCACCTACCGTCCATCTTCTGGGGGATCTGCTGCTGAGCCACAGCCATGGCCATGACCGCCGCTTTCTCGTCCTTTTTCATTTGCAGCTGCGGTATTTGCATTGGCATGACCAGCGAGTGCGGGTCGAAGATAGAACCTATGGCGGCCATGTTGAGATTCATGCCCAGACCCGGTATGCCGTTGTTGTTCAGCATGTTGGGCGGCGAACTGTCCTGCCTCTTCATGTTGGAGAAGCCGTTCGAGTGTTGTTGCTGCTGCTGCTGCTGTTGCTGTTGTTGCTGTTGCTGTTGTTGCTGCTGCTGCTGCTGGTGCTGGGAGGTAGGTTGTATCTGCTGTTGCTGCTGCTGCTGCTGCGGTTGGTGGTGATGGGCGGCCGCGGGGGCAGTGGCGGCGCCCATCGTCGTCGTCATGTGGCTGTTGGGGATGCCGAGTGGCGTCGACACGTTTATCATACTCTCGAGCTGATTGTGCATGGCCATGTGCGAGAGGCCCTGCTGCAGGTTCATATTGAGGTTGCCGAGGTTGAGGTTGAGGTTGGCCGGTATCGCCGACATCATATTCACGGCGCTCTTAACGTCCGGAGGCAGCAGATTTAGGCTCGCGTTAACGCCGCCACCGCCACCTCCACCGCTACCGCCCCCACCACCACCGCTGCCGCCGCCGCCGCCCCCGCTACCGCTGTTGTTGTTGCTCGTCTGGTGCGTCAGCGACGTCTGGATCATTGGGATGTGTTGTTGCTGCTGCTGCTGTTGTTGCTGTTGCTGCTGCTGCTGTGGTTGTTGCTGTTGCGGATGATCTTTTTTCGAGGAAACGATCGATAGATTCGAGGCTAGTGTCTGATCGAGGCCTGTGTGCGTTGTCGTTGGCGCGGACACTGTTTTTTTCGGGGGCAGGAGCAAGTGTTCGTTAGAGTGATGGATCATTGCTGATTTAGGGGTCTATTGCTTTGAAACAATCGATGTTTGTTTGCATTGTGCCTCAAGGACATGATAAAATGGAATGACCTGTGTGTGATGGATTGATTCCGAGTTTCAGTACGGCAACTTTGCCCACATTTAATAAGCTACAGGTGGGTTGAACATTGTAAATTTGGTGAATTCGATGATTATTATTTCTCCATTTGCTGTCAATATCGAAAAGTTAAGAAAAGCTCCTTCGGTACTGGATAATATCAGAGTTGCAAATGTGGCTTTGTTTGCCGTAAAGCGATTGACTTTTATAGGCTTTAATAGGCTTTTATAGGTTTTAACGAAATTTTCCAAGGAATATATACTTTGCTGCACAACTTTTGACACGCGTTGACAATACCATGAGTTCTTGGCTCAATTTCATTGTCAATGAGAACGTCCAATGATTGTTCGAATTAATTAAGCGATTGATTTTTATTTATGTTTTTTAGGTTGCAAAATTTGAAATCGGTCCGAAAAGAAAAAATCATTTTAATTCCAATGCAAAATTAATTATCATCGAAGCAAATTATGAATCTAACTATTTTAAGGCTTTGGCTGAAAGATTTTTTCAAACATTTTTCAAGTCCACCATGGATGTTATGCTTTATATATTTAATTGAAAAGCTTTATTAACGTGAAATATTTTGCTCGTACCTGTTTAAAATATTTCTTATGACTTAGGGAATTGCAGTGAATTGTCAAGGATTAAAAGTGCACAAATTTTATCATTAAACTGTCGCTATAATCTGCGCTTGCCTTTGACCACGAGCATCGCCATCAAAACACATGGACTCGTTCATTATAATTATTTTACATTCTTAAATAACTATAGTATAGTCCATGGGCTACGAATATTCTTAACGCTCTTCAAAATTATAATAATTAAAACTGCCTTACTGTATTTTTATGTCTATCTAGTCGGACGTAAAGCTCTTTCTCTTCACGCAAACGTTTGAAATATAACGAATATCTTAGTATTCTCGCGTTAGATGCAAATCTAATCGTCGCACATTGCGATCAACTGCCTCAACATTAACCTCAACGTAACCTGCTGTACCGACCATGCAACATTAAACAACATTCACAACAACATTAATCATTTACTTCAAACACGATCTCACCGGATCCGCCAGATAAATAATATAATAAGCATCTATTGCTCGACCTTTCAAGCAAACATCACAATTCGAACACTAAATTCTCAATTCATTCCCTTCCTCCACTTAATTCTCAATCCAAAACTCTCTCCAAACTGGCATTATGAGCTTCAAGTTTGAAGAATACCTACGGATATGAAAACATTCCTAAACTTCCTTTCAAAACGTACGATAAAAATGTTGCCAATTTATTTGGAATTTACATTCGCTATTCCATAAAGTACATTTCGATGTTAAAGTGGTCGTTCAAGCTAAATCATTCAAGCAATGTAACGTACGTATTCTTAAAAACAGAATAAAATTTGGGAATAAACGATTGTCAAATTTGCAGCCAAAATTGAACTTGTGTCAAAAGAAATTAATACTCAATTCTCACGTTAAATTAACTTCCACTCGCATTTAAAACTTCGCATTTAAAATCAAACACGAACGATTTCCCATGCAAAACGTGAAAAATTTTAAACAGTTAATTGAAAATTAATTTTAAATAGTGGAAGAAGAAGGAATTGAACGGAGTAAAACATGCAATATTTTCAATTATTAGTGTACTGGAGGGCAAGAAAAGACACGGGAAACTCCACTTTTATTAAACCAATTTGAACTTGGATGTATGAGACGCTATTGGTGTCTGTGCGATCCAATATTATTCGCATGAATTGCTTCTACTTTCATATTTTAATAATCAATCGTTTAATAATGAACGAGATTTATCGAGATATTTAATAAAATTCAGTAATCAACCCGACCAATTAAATAGTTGCATTCAAAATTTTTTAAACATTTTTAATATGACTAATGCACTCGTTAATATTGTTGTTGTTGTTGTTTTCGTTCAATATAGCACCGTTCGATAATTTGCCAGTTTATATTTGTATGAAATGTTCTTCTTAGACCAACAGGAGAAACAAATATTCGACTAAATTTATACTGACGGTTATATTATTTTCTTTCTGATTTCCTTTATCTCAATTTGTTCTAGATCATCGATATCATAAAGCTCATTCATAAATTTATACATAATTTAGAAATATTTGTTATTAAACTTTAAAATAACGTCAAATATTAAAAAGACGCGCAATCAATTCAAATAAAATCTTGCATATAAAATAAACAAACTAGGCATCTAATTAATTTGTTCTTTTCTAATTCCCTTACGGTTAACCAGATTTCAAACAACAACAATAATAATAATAATATTAATAATAAATATATTCAGAATACTAAAAAGTTATTATTTAAATTAGAAAAATGTATGTTGCTAAAAGGAAACGTACAGCAAGTTTTATTACAAGCTTACGTTATTCAGCTTTCAATGTCAATTGTATATTTCCTGTTAATGATACGAGCTAATGCCGACAACCCTCAAACGGATAAAAACTTTACGTACAATTAGCAGGCAGTTTATAATTCTAGACAATTTTAAACAAGCGCAGATTTAACAATTTAACTAGGCAAACTCATCAATTGTTAAAAACTGTCAATGATTCCCACCATTCGGACAACGAATATAGACGCATATATAGATATATATATATATATACATAACTATTTATCTCGTTTAGATGGAGTACGAATTAAAAATTACGCAGATGGCGATTTTTGTGCGTTTTGAAATAGATGTGAAAGCTGCAGAAAATTACTTTGCCGACTACAGTATACTAGACAGTCAGAAAAACGAACTTACTAAGGAAAAATTAACGATTAATATAGCACAGAGCAAAGGTCAACAACACATATCAACGACAATGTAAACGTATACATTAAACATTAATATTCGCTTTATAATTTCATCTTAATTATTGTATTCTTATCAAAGCCTACACAATATTCGTAACAATTGACGTTAAATTGTTAAAGTAATCGTTGCAAACAATGCAACGAGCTAGAAAAAATGCAAAACTATTTTTAACTAACAAAAAATTCACGATGAGCCATTACTGCCTGTCTTCAGCAAACATATTAATCGCTTCTTTAATAAACTGACGAACGCGCTCTAAACAACGGCGAAGGTAATAAAAATTATCGATACTCTAATTTACCGACTGTATTGTATAATCACTTAAGCGGCAAACTAATTGTGGCTTTTAAGTATAATTTAAGTTAAAGTCAATAAAGTTTAACGACCAGTTTGATTCTTCTCTTCGTACATTCGGCTCACAGATAGATTCCACCTCGAAGCTCTATCTGCTCCTCAAATGCAAATCGATCGAGGCACGCGCGAAGAATCGGCAATCGGCCTCCTCATCCTCCTCCCCGAAACCCATTGCATTAAAGCAAATCACGCATTATGGTTTTATTGGCTCGTTACCCTTCTCTCTCTCTCTTAATAAAGCATCGAATTCACGTGTCTCGTCTCGGAGGCGGCGGCTCTCGTGAAACCGACCATCACCGGCCATATTTGCATGAACCGGAAGAAGAAGCTGCGCGCGAGACGCTCAACCGACAATCTGCAATCAAAGGTACAAAAGCGAAACCCGATAAGCTCGGATATGAACCTGGAACACACAAGTAGCGAGACCAAGCATTTATCCTCCTCCCCCCATCGCACTACAACAGCCTCAGCAAGACTGCACTTTCACATCCATCGCTCATCTCCTACTTCATCCGATAATTACGACCAACACTCCAACGAAGCGTCTACAATCATTGCCTCGAGGGCGAACCAAGGAAGCAGCATTATGATCTGAACCCACCGATACCTAGAGCACTGTACGACTGCAGCAAATCCGACTGCTGACTGACAACGCCGGAGACGACGTCGTGCTGCGTCAGGGACGTCGCGACGCTCGGAAAGGAACTAACGACGGCCGGCGCGGCGGTAACCGTCTGCTGCGGCACGATCGGCGATGTAACAGCCTCGGTTGCTGCCTGCTGTTGTTGCTGGGAGGTAGGTTGTATCTGCTGCTGCTGCTGCTGTTGCTGTTGTTGCTGCTGCTGCTGTTGCTGTTGCTGTTGCTGCTGCTGGGCAGCCGGCGGCACACTGGCTATCGAGGGTGTGATCGTGACCGCGGGGGCGGTCGTCGCTATTGGCTGGCTCGAGGCTATCGGCGGTGGTGGCTGCTGCTGCTGCTGCTGCTGTTGGCTCGCCTGGACCGGCGCGACGGCCGGCGTCTTTTTGAGGGGGGCCGCCGTCGCCAGGGAGGAGGGCCGTGAGGGCTGGGCCGGCATCGAGGCGTGACTGGCCACCGGAGGCACCGGGGCCGAGGCTGCCGCCACCGGTTGACTGGCCGTCACCGCCGCCACGGCGAGCGGCTGACTCGCGTTACTCACGCCCAGCGCTGTTACGTTGTGTGAGGGTTTTACTTTGGGTTATTGAGTGGTGGTGAAGCGTGTTGTTTAATCTACGCGCGAAACGCCGTTTGCTAGGCCAAGAGGGAGGCGGGCCCGAGGGCTCGGTGCTCGTTGTTGACGCACCACTCTACCCACGATACACTCATTATAAATAATTGATAATGAAAATAGTAGGTAGATGGATGGATCGTCGGTATTGAAATTCAATTTGGTTGGGGGTTGCCGGGGGCTGCCCTGCCAATGTCAAATCCAATTCCAATACCTCGGACCGGACCGCCTTCCCTGCCTTACGCATTTATTACGGATGCAATACAACGATCTAAAGGACTGTTAGTAAATAATAGCGAGGATCAAGTATCGATGGTAAAACAGTTCGCTGACAATATCGAGCGGTCGCAGTGGCCTGATGGGCCGACACCGAAAACCAACGGACACAATGGCTGCACACGCATTCATACTCATAGTAAAGAGTCGAACGATCCGAGTGCGCCACTCTCTCTCTCTCTCGCGCGCAGAGGAATTTTTGAAAGCACGAGCGGAATCATCCCAGGCTCTCAGTATCAATATGAATGCATGCGGAATATTTATTGATTAAATGGCATCATTGCTTAAGAGATATGAGATATCGAGATTTGTAATGAGGCCCTCTGCTGAATCAATTATACGACAAATATCAATAGTTGGCATGTTGAAGCGAAACGTTGAATTTATTGAAATGAAAGGAAAAAGGACACAAAACAAAACAAAAAATCCTTTTTCTTTAATTGTGATCGATTGAAAGGCCAGTTTTCGAGTAAAAACTTTGGACGATTAGAAGCAGCCCAAAAGGATTATTATTGGAAGTAAAATTTTCATCGTTTCATAATACTTGCTTCAATAACAACGTTTATCGAAGCTTTCAGCACAACTGAAGTACAATTGATACACCAGATTAAGTATAAAAGATCGAGATCGTTTATTGCCTTAATACCTTGAGTCACGTTGGAAGAGTCGAAAGTTTAATCGCTTTCGATCCCATTTGTCTTAAAAAACAATATAAAAACAGTTATGCGCGCGCGCGTGCGTATATACATATATATACATATATATATATATGTGTGTGTGTGTGTATATACATATACACATATGTATATACATATATACGTACACATGTGTATTCATAGGAATGTATGATTTTTCATAGAAAAAAATCGTATTTTACCAAAACAAAATAACATTTTCCGAATTCAGTATTTAATAATGAATTTACAAATAATCGGTGCTCATGTACTGAAAAAAAGGAAGATCTTTATGTTGATTGAAGCTCTAGTCCAATTGATATTTTCGTTTTAAAATTTAACAGCCAACATACATCCAATATATCTCTAATTAAATATTTCATAAGAAAATTTTCACTTCGTATGTCTGTAAAACTTGATATAAACAAAACATATGGATAATAATAATAATAATAATAACAAGTCAAGTATTTTTACTTTTTCTCTCTAATAAAATGAGATTTAATTTTAATATTTAACAATGGTTTGTATGGTTGGAATAAGATAGAAAATACGATTTTTTTTTCTTCGTCCGCCTGCATTCACTATATTTTTTCCACGTATTTTATACGACAACGAAAATCCGAAGATAATTAAAGACTTTAATCCAATAAAGGTAACATAAGGTTTTAAGGATAAACGACAAATCGTTATTCATATATTTTATGACTAGATTTTCAGTGTTGACTTAAGAATTCATTATGAAAATGGAGAAGTAACGTTTTTCTCTCTAATATCCCATTATTTAGAAATAAATCGGATGTTATTTCGCGTTTCATAAGAAAAAATTGACTGCAAAAAGCTAATTGACTGGATGATTTTATAATGTTCACAATTTTTATAGTTAAACCTACACGGCACCAAAATCCCATCACAATTTGCCAAGTCGTCTTTATCAGTTAAACAATTGAAAATACATCTCACTTCTCCATTATTATGAATTATTAAATCTTAGAAAGACAATGAGAATAGTACAGTCGATTAAACTTCCACTCGAAAAGTTTATTAGGATATCTATGAAAAAGTCGCACAAATTTTACTTTTCATTTAAATATGTAAGAAATACAAAATTAAAGATGAACTAAGAAAAAAAAAGTTTATTTTGACTAAAGTCTTCGAAATATTTACTATGAGCAGATGCGCCGCGTACCAACGTGAATTGTAATTTTTGAAAGTGACATAAGAATTGTCAAAATTTGAGGATGGAGAAATTGAAAATTTAAGATTTCAAAAATTTATAATTTTCTCGATTTTTATTGTTAATAAATTATTGTTTACTTTCCAAGATACTTTAGAAATTTCAGAAATCAGACGCACTTGTCATGCTAAATGCAAGTATGTGCGAAAAATTGGAAAAATTTTGCATAAAATTTGTTAAGATTATGCTTAACATTGTCTTTCTTCTTCTTTCTTACTTTCTTTTTCTTTTATCAATTAATTAATGTATATTAATCTAGGTTTATAGTTTAATAATGTGGATACGGGCTTATAAAACTGGTATCTAAACGAAAAAAAAAAGAAAAAATCGAAAAAAGAAAAATTTAACATGTAAAGAAAATTAAAAACTTAAGATTTAAATTGATTCAATGTCTTATCAAAATATTAAAGCATTTCTTCGTCAAGTTGTATTTAAAATTTTTATTCATTTCTTATGCGATACACAAAATAATTCAAGTTACAACAATTATTGTTACGGCCAATATGCGTTCTTACAAATTACATTTCAAATGCATACAATTCTTATAGATAATAATATTAAAATCTTTAGTCAAATTAACTAATTTTTTTCTAGAACAACTGTGTTACGTTAAGCTTACTAGAATAGATTAATAAGGCACGAGATGTCAGGAATGAAGCCAAGAGTGCGTGTATGGATTTCCTAACATTGACCATCTCTTTTACATTTCTCCAATCTATTGTGAAATCTATTGTGAGGCTCGGGAGTATTTATATTTGAGCAGTGATTATAAAATAATTGCACGTCAAGATGATTAACTATTCTTTAAAAAGATGAGAGAAATTGTGTCAATATTCAAGCAATATAGCAATTTTAAAGAATAGCTTTGAACAATAGTTTTTTTGGATTTATAGACCAAATTCAAATGAGCAGAAGATGTAACGATTAAAAATGCCTTTAAAAAAAAACAGAAAAAAAATGATATTTATGCACGCACGTGCGCGCGTACGTGTGGGAATGTTACACAACGAGATGTAGGAGCTTGGGTGAGCATATAAGTACGAGTAATAAGTCGTGAGATATGAAAGCTAATGTACCTTTCCAACAACGGCTCATTCGTTCGTTCGTTCGCAATAAGAAAATCGAGTGGAAAAAATGTGGCGAATGATTAGCTGATTTCAGTTAATGCTTGATAAGAGGATGTGAATTGAGGAGGAGGAGGGCAGCGTCAGGTGGGAAGCCTCAGCCGTCGAGCCCTTCTTGAATGAATGGAACTCCTCAATCAAGCATTAAGTGGAAACAGTGGCCTCTTAATCGTGCAAGTGTCCTGCTCGAAATGCCTCGTAATCAATCGGTTAAATTAGCTTTTAAAAATCTCTCTCGGAGCACGAGCGATTTCAGCAATTGCACTCCAAATAAACCAAAAAAAAACCAAAAAAAAAACCAAAAAAAAAAATCAACCGGCACTCGTATTAAACAGTAAAGTAAATTTCAGAACTAATACAACAATTAGTCAAGGCTATTAGTAAAATCGACACTTTGTCCATTTTCGTATCAAGCAAAGACATTTGTTATACCTTGTTCAGTGGGGTTATTGCTAGGTTGCGTGACTGCTGGCTTCGTAACTGGTCCCGTGGAATTCGCTGCCGTTTGATTATTGATTAATAGACCTCCGGTATGATTTAAGTTTGAAGCCTGTATGGGATTAGACAATTGTTATCAGAGGCCCAAGTTCACTTCAAAGGGTTTTGCCTCGGCATCGGGCTAAAGAGGAGCCTCGTAGACATTGGTTATTCATCGCACTCTTACGACTCTGCTTTATCGAGTCCAAAAGAGATGGGCGATCGAGGGCAGCTCGCATTACTCAGTTACCTCATTGTGGGGAGATTATTTGTTGGCCGATTGTTGCGAAGGGAATATGGGTTTGCAATGCGACTAACCACCGCGTTACGTTAGCAATAATAAAACTGACAATTACCAATGAATAACTGCGGGCCAATAGTTTGTTTTTATATAGTAATTTTTTAATAGTAATTTTCCTTTTTTGTTCCGTCTAAAAGTGTCATTTCATTGTTAAACGAATGCAATGCCCGCGAAAAGGGATAACTTTAGCATTCCTCTTCGACGAGCAACTTTTTTGATTTATACGTGACTGGAGTCGCCAACAAAATAATTGCATTTAACATTATCACTTGCCTCGTTTATCTTCTGCGTGCTCGTAATATTATATAAATAATGCAAGAAAAAAACATTTTAATAGTACAGAGTAAATTATAGAGTTGAAGTAAATAATTTTTTTTTTCTTTTTCTTTTTTTTTTTTCTTCAAACAAAACAATAGTACAATTAAAAAATTAAATGATCTAGTGCAATTACAATCGGGGGGACAAAAAAAAAAATATATATACGGGACGAAAACAAAAAAATACTACTAGCAAGTAATATGCAGTATTAACAATGAGCTTTAAATAGTCAAGAACTTTTTTGTTTTTGTCTTTTTTTCTTTTTTAATCGTTGAGTTGATCGATAATAACCAATCGATTGCTCTGAACTATTGCGTCATAATATATGTATGACGAGACAAAACTTCATTGCAGTTTTAATTAGAGGCTAAGGTACTTCTTTGTGGCAAGAGGCTTTAAACAAGAAAGATAGACAATGGACTAAGATAACTCAACTCTTAGGGTAAGTGCACCAGTAAACGAAGAATAATTCTTAAAGATACCATCAATTATTAATTCTATAATAATTCTATGATTTTATTATCATTGATATGCAAAATTTGCTTGTCGTTCTCGTTTTATTTTCTTATTTTTTTAATCTTTTTTTTCTCTCTCTCTCTTTAAACTAATACTACGATGGTTAATGAAAATACTACGCAACTATTGTTAAAATTAACTTATCATAAGGTGTAATAATTTTGTCAGATTATTTTCGAAATTTTATTTCCATTCAATAAAAATTTTAAGTTTATTACAACAATTGAATAAAACACGTAAAAAAATTTTACTATAACAATAATTGTTTACATTTGGCGTTTTTAAAATACTCGTTTTATAATGAAGACGGTTAGTTAATATCAATTCTTATCATGCAGCCTACCATACCAACCTTATGCGATTGATTTAAGCATAATCGAAACATCAATTTGCAACATAAATACGTTCGAGCAATATTCAAAAACTAAAGCAAATATTTAACGATTTCAAAAGTGTTACCACACACATGTGTATATACATATATATACATACATATACATATATATATATATACATATATATACATATATATATATATTTTTTATACATATATATATATATATATATATAGAAAGAAAAAAAAAGAAAAAAAAAAAGATAATAAAAAAAACCAAAAAAAAACCACAGAAACGTCTTTCCACTCTACTTTTAAAATCCTTAAATATTTAATGAAAATTGTGAATAAAGGCAGGTATTATGTATTTATAAATTTCTATTATCTTTCAAATCAAGTTATTTACTCATACTGCTGCTATTGATACAATTATACGGTAGATGTGCAAATTATTGTTTACGCTCTTAATAATCTGTTAGAAGAAAAAAAAAATGCATTTCAAATGATTTTATTCTTGTCGTGTAATAAACAGCCACAAAGTAAAAAATTAACACAAATAGTAAAAATTAACATTTTATTTGTAATAACTATGATTAGTGTATTGCTCGTTTTACATAATAAAAGATGGCAATTTAACTTGCTGCAAATTATAATTCATAAAGAACTTTAGCAAGACATTAAATTGCGTATAATTAAATTTATTTTGAAACATACAAAAATAATTATTAATCGCTTTTATGTTCTATATATTTTGAATACCGATATAAAATGTTGTGTTACTTGCTTCGCCAGTATAATATTATGGAAACAATAAATATCAAATTACAATCGTGTGGTTCCTTTAAATACAATTTTTCCGTTATAAAAATTTACAGCTACAATAATAATATATCAAAAGTTGGTAAATACAAGGATTTAGAAATTATCAACAGTGCACGTTGAATTTTCGTATTATCATTAAACAAACATTTCATGTATAATATAGAATATAAGAAGAGATAAGGTAAATCGAGCGTCGTAGTGCCTCTCATCTTTTAATGTTTAATTTATATAAAAGAGAAGTTCAAAAATTGTATTATCGTCAGTACAGAGTAAGAAATCGTTATTAATGCATTGCAAATAAATAAAACTTCGCATTGTAGAATTGTAAAATTTACTCTATTATCATTGTCTCATTCTTGCGCAGCTAATTTATTAATATATATATATGAATATATATATACACACATATATATACACACATATATGTATATATAAGATTTTAATCTGAAAGCTACTTTATGCTTGCTGCTTTAGGTGAAAAACAAAATATATTCCACACCTCAAATTACTCGTATATGAACTTTATAAAAACGTCAATTTAAGAGCTAATTTCACTCGCATTTGAAGAGACAGAAGTAGAAGTAGAAGAAGAAGAAGTAGAAGTAGAAGAAGAAGAAGAAGAAGTAGAAGAAGAAGAGAAAAGAAGAAACTGATACACCGTGTCGTTTAAAAACCGTATGATGCATTATTTGCTTTATTTTTGTGATAAATACAAAAAAAAGAAAAAAAAGAAAAAAAGAAAAAAAAATAATCGTAATAATTAAAAGAAACAAAGTGATAAACACAATCTTCGTGACAATTGCTTTATTTGAGCTTGCGAGTGTTTTTAAAACACTTGCGAATGAAGAAATTACATGATCGTTAGCTCGAGCGATTATTGGCTTCATAGGCCAAAGAACTTGCGAGTCGAAAACAACGGTTTTTCCTTATAAATTCGCTCGTCGTTGACTGGTGCATTTACCTTTAATGAAAACAGACGAAACCTAAACGAGACCTACCGTTGGTACTGTACTAGCCGATGTGGTTGTGGCGGCCGTGGTAGCAGCAGCCGCGGATGTAGCGGCGCTCGTCGTCGTTGTCTTCTTCGCCTTTTTTCGAGGCGGCCGATTACCCGCGTTTCCTGCAAATGTAATTTACGTGCTGCTGAAAGCGAGTACTCAATCGCCTCTCGTCCACATTTTCATTCTCATTCATTCGTCCGTCGAGATTAGCTTTTCACGGCGATCTAGTGGAGCGCCATTACGGTGTTGCGAGGATACCAGCCCTTGCCATGTGTTTTCTTTATTATTGCCATGAGAGAGGCGAAACACGAACATATCAATGCGAGGAGAATCAATTGTAATAATAGTGCCAGACGGTTATGAGTCAAATAAACATAAAACAACAACAACAACAACATCGGTCAATTATTTTCTAATAGATTTTTTATTTATATACTTATATTATAATTATATCACTGTGTACAACAATGTTTATTTAAATATCTCAATTGTATATGCTTTTGTGGACTTTCATCTTAAGGTTTTTTCTTTTTTTCGTCTCTTTTTTTTTTCATTTTCTCTTCTCCGCATCCTCTTCTTCGTTCGTCTCCTTTTTATATTAAAAAAAAAATCTCTTAATGCGCAGAACAATTTTTTCCTTTTCTCTTGCTTACTCTCATCATATCACTCTACATAAAACGTTCAAATTTTCTCGCAATCATTCTCATACGATTGATTGCTGCTTGCTTGCGTGCGCCTGTCTGTCTGTTGCCTGCCTGCCTGCCTGTTTGCTCTCATCCCCCCTCCCCCCATCCCTCCGACACCCACAAACCCGCCCTACCGCACCGCACCCCGCCCCTCACGCTCAGCACGCGCTGTGTTTGTGTACATTTATATATTTATATATATGTATAATTATATACGTATGTCTAAACCACACGCATGCACGTACACCAACAAATCCCGACACATTCGCAACTCAGCTCCCCCACCCACCCACGCATGCACACAAGAAGACGACGTAGGCGGCGGCGGCGGCGGCAGCGACGACGACGACGACGACGACAAATATATGTATGCTCGCTCGCTCGCTTTCGTCCTTTTTCTCTTCTTCTCGCGTTTCAATCGCTTTTTACCTTTTATACTTTTCTCATTCCTTCCACTACAAAGGAACGATACTCGTTTTACAATTTTAATAATAAATGACGATGACAACAGTGATTTGTGATGATGTTGCTATTGAACAAGTGAATGACGATGACTTTTGTATATTTATCCTTCTTTATTCCCTTATCCATTCTCCATTATTAACTTTACTATGATAATCGAGTCGCGAAGGCGATTACAAAAAAGTTTTGCGTTCGATTATTCACAAAAAAAGGAAGAGAACTTCAAAACTACCTAGTTTGTTTGTTCATCGTACAATGTCCTATTATAATATGATGTAGCATATAATTTATATTAATGGTAAATTAGAGTTTCGCAATAATTCAAAAACAAAAAAAAAAAAGGGAAATAAATGGTACAATTGCAACCATCTCGAGGGAAATTATATTTCATGAATTATACATAAAATTAGCATAAGTGAGTCTCGTCACATGCTTATAGAAAGTTATAGCTCTTTTTTTTCTCTCATTTCTCATTTAATAATATATTAATTATCGATAATATTTAGCTTCTCTTCCCCCAAGCGTATTATTCTTTTTTTATCTTCAACCAAATTAAAACAAAAATCCAAGTCGCGGGGTTAGCACGTTAAATATTACTGAGATCGATGGCAAGCAATAATCCTGCTCGACATTGTATTTAATTCAAATAAATATTATAACAAACAAAAAAACAAAAAAAAAAAAAAAAAAAAAAAAAAAAAAAAAAAAAAAAAAAAAAAAAAAAAAAAAAAAAAAAAAAAAAAAAAAAAAAAAAAAAAAAAAATACTTGTTTTGACTGAGATGTATCAACAAAGCTTTTGACGATTAAGAAAATGCATTATTTCCATTAGGCACTTAATGATGTTAGGATACAACGAATCAACATATTTTCTCCCGAATATCAATTAGTAGTAACTGGTTAAGTAAGGTACACCACCCAATTGATCTAAACATTACGAAGAAAAAAAAAAGCCTGTAAATTTTCTATTACTCTTAGAATTTCTTTAATAAGAAATTTCGTATCGAATATTCCTAAGAATCGGCATTATATATTTGGAATTGATGGTAAATTTAGTAATTTATTACTATAATCGAATTGACAGCGATAAATTTGTTGAAACGAGATATACCACCGGCCCTTGTTTTTCACCTCCGTCTCGTTTCAACAAATATTGGAAAAAATATTAGAAAAAAAAAAAAAAAATAAGTACACTAAAGTAACAGGCACAAAGAGTCTAGATAAACGTTGTAAGATCCAACTCAGTCGATAACAAGTAATCTTCGCATTCCTGTGACGATACAACCGACTTTCTCCCCTGTGCATAAATCTATCGGGAAAGACAGAAAAAGAGATGTGGACGAAATATAGACGAATTAAACAAAAATCTAAATAATGTAGAGCTTCGCTCATCTTTTCGCCCAATGAATTTCACGCAAACATAAAAGCAAAAAAAAAAAAAACATCCAAGAGATATTGCAAGCGTCTTACATGTAAGCCTTGTAAAGACGAGTGAGTGAGTCGGTGCGCGGTAATAGTAACGTTACAAATGTGTAATGTGTAATTTTCCTACGTAAGTATTTAAAACCCCACCCGTGTTCTCACTCTTTTCAATTACTTCGTACTGGAAAAATATATAACTCCTTAAATTATTCCTACGGCATACAATTTCACATCTTCATTTTAGTTCCTCGCTCCCGTGAAAATAAAATATTACAAAACAAGAGCCAAGAAAAATTGACTCTCTCGCTTTGATCTCGCTTTGAGAATGAAATTCATTAAAGATTTTTATCTAGTGTATGCGGCGTGTACAGTGTAGAGGGATAATTATTACACTTACAGATAATCAATAATGGAAGAAAAAATCTCGGTCCTCTCTTACACTACGGAAGAAAGCATAATAAGAAATGCTTTGTGTGTACGGAGAAAACAAGATCCATCACTTAAATAGAAATAAAGGGAATCATATTTGTATAATAAAATGCAGAATGATCCGGCTTATCTTAATTTATATAATATAGGGAACCGGATATAGATCACTGCTTGAAATTAGGAGAGATGCGTCATCCCTCGTAAGGATGTGTGAGTCGTACAAATTTTTTTCAATTAAAATCGAGCATGTACATGTGTGAGATAGAGGGACAAAGAAGGGGGAGAAGGTTTTTTGTCATTTTATATATATTTTATATTTTTATTTTTGCACATACATTTGTCTCCCTCGACCTTTTTCCTCAAATCCTCTCTCTCTCTCTCTCTCTCTCTCTCTCTCTCTCTCTCTCATTCTCATTATTTCTTACAATAAAAACCTAAAAAAGTTATAATATTGGACGATCATAATCGTATTTATATTAGTTCTCGCTATGTATATGTACAAAAACGCGTACACGGCGATTCTTGCCCGTCAATATACTTACGAATGTGTAATGTATGCATGCGTGCAGGTGTATGTCGCGGGCGCGCACATATATATTTATTTATTTATCTATTTAAACTAATTATTTATTTAATCATTCACTTATTCATCGCATAAAACATAAATCCTCTCTCTCTCTCTCTCTCTCTCTCTCGTGTGTAGATATATTCATAGATATATTTAGATATAAAAAAATATAAAGAAATAAAAATTATACAGAAGTTATGTTTATCACTTAAAGAGATAAAGAATAAACAAATAGAACGTGCAACAAAGCAAAAAACACAGAAGTGAGTTCAGTGCAGCCATCGTCACTATTAAATAATAAATAAAAAAACAAATGATAAGTTCCGATAGAAGAAAAATTGGCACACGGTTAAACATCTTTAAATCTTTATAAAGATATATATATATATATTTGTGTGTGTGTGTGTGTGTGTGTGTGTACGTACGTACGTACGTAGGTATGTACGATTGTGCCTTCATTTGTAGGAAATGCACGAAACTCGAGAACACGGTACTTTTTTTTTTCTTTTTCTTTTTTTTTTCTGTATATGGTAACACGTAAGAGCGCGCAAGCGAAGCCGAGAAAATTTTATGACAAAAATTTACTATAATTGATGTCTATATTATATTATTATATTTTATACTATAAAGTAGACTCTTACAATTCGATATTAATATGATACAATTATTGAGTAATTTTATAACGACGAATGCTTTTTAACTCAACATCAATTAGAAACACATTTCTTATATTAAAAATGATACACTCTTTCTTCTTATATGTATTTTCAACATTTCATAACGAATTAAAATATGTGAAAAAGTTTAAAACGCACTTTTCAATTATTATCATTATGATCGTAATTTAACGGATAATATTAATTAATATGTAGTAAATTTTGTTATGAAACTCTCTCAGCCGAAGTGGAAGAAATTACTTTATATAGGCACAAAATATTATAGATCGAACCATCGGAAGAACTATTTAGCCGAACTAAAAGAAAAAGTTGATAATTATTTTCTGGAAGGCAACAACAAACTTCTCTCCTTTTGATTGTTATTAACGTATTAATGATAATGATAATAATGACAATAATAAGAATAAGAATAGGGATAATAATAATAAAATTAATACCTCACACGTCACGCAATACACAAATTATTACTTAAACTGTTATCATCCTTAAAAAAAAATGCATTGTCTCTATTTAACGCATCTTCTTTATTATTTTCATTAATAGTTTTTCTCTCCCTTGAATGCAAAATTTATCTCATTCCTATCTAACCGCTCTCTTAGAAAATTCACTGACACACGCACACCCTTAATAGCTCTAATTTTCTATAAAAAATTTTACTAATCGCGCCCCGTCTCTCATTGAACATATGACCACCAACACCATATCGCGGGGATCTGCACCTCCCTCCTCCCTTTATCGCCAATACAAATTTCAGTATCCCTTCCCCCACCCCCCACCCTCCCTCTTCGTTTTATCCCTTCATTACTAGCAAACACCTCGTCGAACATTCAAGTATTGATTATCGCGTCGAATATCAATTATTGGCTATCACGTCGAATATCAAATATCGATCATCGTGCTCGCATATTTTCCCTTATTTTACAATTTTCCTTTCGTTTGTTTATTTATATTGTTGCTTGTTCTATTTATTTATTTATAAACGTTTTAATTAAGTACGTTGCAGAGTGTACGCGATGTGTGTGTGTGTGTGTGTGTATTTTTTTTGTTGTTTTTTCGTTTTGTTTTTGTTCTTTTTTTTTTCTCTATTATTATTATTTTTTTTAATTATAATATACCACGTAAAGTTGTACTCAAGTGCAACTTGGATCGTCAAGAAGCTCGTCCGAAAACCGCACGCACACATTCTTCTACGTCGACACCGTATTTCATTATCCCTCTGAGCGTCGGTGCAATTTCATTAGTATTATGTCCAAATTAAAAAAGAAAAGAAAAAAAAATTAATTGTTTCTTATCAATAGACTTTGCTATATATATATAATTCTAAATTTACATGATATCTTTAACAAAAACCGCTATCATGGAGCAGACATTTACATATATAGAAATATAAAAACAAAATAATCATTTCCTAAAATTAATGAAATCATCTAAGCTTGTATAAAATGACGAAAGTATGAACTTTTCGCACATATGCGGGACGGGTCGAAAGTAACCTAGTTTACAACTTTTTTTAACGCATTAATTGTGAATAACATTTTAAAGAAGGCGGAATAAAGAAAATGAAAGGAACTAAAATATATATGCGACATTGAGAAGGAGGTTATCGATAATAAACAAAAATACACGTACAGTTTTGAACACGTGGACTCGCACACAAATACAGACACAGAAAAACCTCTCGCTTGCATTGTCGCGCAACCGAACTTTCGCCCAATCGATCGATATCCATAAGATTTTGCGTATTACGAGAATAGCCCCAAGACTTATCTCATTGACCATTTCGCACTTATTTACTTCTTTCTCTCACTGGCGGCACATAGCACGCGTTTATGTATGTGTGCGTGCACGGGCGCGCTATAAAAACAAGAGGAAGGCGCGCTCTAAGAAAAAAAAAAAAACCAAGAAACAAGAAAACGGACGACCAGATTGTACACAATATTATTTCCCCTTTCTTCGCTGACTTTTATTATCTCGCTATTTCGCTTATTTTGCACACTCGCATATTTTGCAGAAACAAATTCACTTTACTTTACTTTACTTTACTTTACTTTACTCTTTCTCTCTTTACTCTCTCTCTCTCTCTCTCTTTTCTCTCTCTCTCTCTCTCTCTCTCTCTCTTTGTAGTTGAATGTGTCTGTGTGTACTCAATCTTAAAGAAGAAGAAAAATAAAGTTTAAACGGTTTTTAAAGCACACGACGAAGCTTAGCGGAGTGCAAACAATGTGTTTGGAGGCCAGTGCGCGTGCCTTAACGCTTTTCAAAACACTGACGTTTAACTCGATTCTATACTTTCCTTCGCCTCCTTTCTCACCTTCCAACAAAATTCCATTCCTCTCTCTCTCTCACTCCCCCTTCTCTCCCACTCCTTCCTCTTACTCCCTTGTGTCTGAGTATAAGTTTCTTGCTCAGTCAATTTATCCATTGCTCTTTTTTTTTTTTTTTTTTTTTTTTTTTTTTTTTTTTTTCTTCTTTTTTTTTTTTATTTTT
>JAPYYT010001893.1:0-35712 GCA_030522565.1 Ceratosolen corneri
TCGTACAAAGTTAAAATCAATTGTCTCCAAGTTTTATATGACATATGCCCATTTATTAGTATTACTATTAAGCCTATGAAATTGTTCTTAAATTATTCATTATTAACGAAGAGGATCGATTACTATTAATAGAAAAGTACAATGACGTTTTCTACGCTAATTAATATATAATATTTGCTAATGCTAAAACAGTTGATAAAACGTATTCCTGCTTCAAAATTTGTCCACTAACTCGTACACAACTAGTAAAATAATCAATGTGAAACATCAACGAGTCATTTAAATTTATTATTACTCTTCCCGAATTGTCTATGTCTTTACGTTGCATACGTTGGTGCACATAAAAAAAACACAATTACGGAAGGCAACGAAAATCCAGTTTAGTTCCATGATATGCGTAGGTTCGAATACCAAATTATCCATATACACTTGCATATAAGCCACATATTCACAATGCAGTGATTAAGTAAAATATCATTGTCTTACATTGCACTCGAGGCTTCCTATCATTTCTTATCATTTATTATTATTTATTATTTATTTCCTATTATTCTCGTGGCCGTCGACCTCTCGTGTCTTCGGAGACTCTCGGACTGCCGTGCCTCGTCGCAGCTCCTCTTCCTTATTTTCCCCTCCGCGTGCGAAATACTCTTGACATTAATTGCTCCTTAAGGCCGCACTTGATCCAATCGCCGACTATTGTGAAGAAACTCGACACCGCTTTCCCCCAACTCAGCTCCCGGTGCTGCAGCCTCTTTCTTTGCTCGGTAATTGCCCCGGGGTCCGTCCACTCGTTAATACGCACTCTTCGCTTTCGTTGCGTAAGATTGATAAATTTCTAATGGGTATTACCTGATGCTACTTCCCAGCCATCCTCATCAGGATTCGAGGTCGTGGATTTCGGGGCATCCGTTGTCGGCGGTGGCGAGGAATTTGCCGGAGATTCGCAACTGCAATGCAAGAGAGGAAGGAATTAATCATTATCACTAAATAACTAAATCATGGCATTTCTAATGTGCGCCATTACTAAGTGAAGTATTATGTCTTTGTTAAAAATGTCCCATTTGTTTGCCACGTTAGCTTATTGCGAATAATAATATAGACATCAAGCACTTCGAGATGCATCGGTTCCAAATATTCTTTTGGATTACAGAACTTTATTTATAATTGAGACAATTTTAAATACAAGCACAATTGTCCGCCGGCTAACAATTAAAAATGCCTACGAGCACATAAAATTAACTTTCATGAATGAAACGATTGACGTAAATAAATTTCACTTCAAAGCAATTATATTTATCAATTGTATTAAATGTAGTAACGTTCCTATAATTAAAATTAAATCCTCGATACCATTAATACGTATATTGTTATATTGCACTTGCTGAGGCATATTATGTACTTGTTAAATATGACAATTAAAAATGTATACCCACTTTATAATATATATATATGCTTATAAAAATTAACGATTAGATAAAAACTATATTGAAATTTACTGCAGTGAATAAAACTCTCCGTTCTTAACGATAAATTGATATTTCAGATTAATGATAAATGAGCCTGTGCTTCATAAACTCGCACAAGGAAACTTATAACTTTTACATGATTAATTAATTTTTTTCATAGATTTTTTTAACTACATTTTCAAAGCTGACACCAAAAAGCTCTCGGAAGCTATTCTGGCCAATTAAAAAGCTCATTTTTGTCAATTGAACTATTTGTATAGACAAATATTTAAAGATTGCATACTCAAAATTTTTTTCCAACTTCTTCGTACTATCGGTCAACTTGTTCATTTTCGTTAATCTTATATAGATAACTTAATATATAATTTAGTTTAATTTACATATGGTGGTTCCAAATGTCAACTATCTTTCTTTTGAAGAAGCTTCAAGGACGTCTATTATAATCCCATTTAATTACTTTAAATCGTCATAAGCTAATTAATTGTTTTTGCCGAGCATAGCATTAATACGGTGTAAATAGTTGTAAAAGTAAATGAAATGCAGTAAACTTGATCGGAAATTTACAAAACCATTATTTTTGACTTTCTAATTGCCTATAACTGTTCGTATATTGATACGAAGCTGAATTCAATTACGAGCAAGAAATTGCACGGCTTAAATAAACGGGCAATTTTTATTATAACAAAAAAGATTCTACCATTAATACTTTCTTTATTGAAATTTCTTTTATATTGAAAATGAAGTTTTTATACAATAAGGTACTTTGAACAAATAAGTAAACTTATAAGTATACTTTTCCGTCAAGAACATTTCCTTGAAATGCGATATAAACGTTTCAACAAGGCCAAATTGATACCGAAATCGAAAATTAAATTAACATTTGAAATTTACATCCAAATTGAGCATTTTATACTGAAAAAGGTATGAAGACCGCCTTAGTTCAGATAAGTTGCTAAGAAAATGTTGTATCTTAAAAATTCCTGAAATATCAAAATGTTAATTTATACCCGAAAGTAATAAAATGTTTGAATATGAAAATTTGCCATTGCAAAAAACTTTTGTCCAATTATAAATATATTGGGCGAACGTATATTTAGAAGATGAAATGAATTTTAAAAAATTATAAGCAAATAAAGTACAACTATAACAAAAGAATATCGAGAACAAGAAGAAAACAAGAGACAGTAGATTCTAGCATATTTTATACCAAATGTACCAAATATACTAATAAAATGTCTACTTATAATTACTAAGCACAATTAACTTCGCATAAGCAAAAAATAAAATCTTTCATTAGCAATATTAAATTTCTGGCGCGATAAAAAATAATAATAAAACTAATGATTTATCTAGTTGCGGTTTAATGTTGAAAAGTATGCAAATAATAAAAAAAAAAAACTGTTCCTGAAGAAATATTGAGACGTGAAAAGTAATGAAAAGTATTAAGTAACTTAAATTTTGAAAAATTTGTTTATTTATTTTATTACAAAAATTATAAAATAAAAAATATAATTAATTATCATAAGTACAAGGTTGAAACGATAAATGAATGTAACATTATAAAGTTCTATACGCTAACAATGATAAATAAACTGTTAAAAAATATATATTATTACATTTATGATAAAATATATGTCAAATGTATTATTATTTTCATAATTCTTGGATAATTAAAGTAAAAAAAGATTGAAAACTTTAGCTACAAAAAATATTTATAACATTAATATTGTGCTTAAATCAAATTATCTCTAGATTCCACAAATAATATTACAATGATATTTTTATATATATATATATTATTATATATATTTTCTATTTTATTTTATCGCTATTTTTTAAGAAATTAAGAGCTTTTTATACGCAAAATGTAATGATTGTTCTATATTACAAGCACGTAGTCCAAATACAGGCATTAAAAAGAAATTAAATCATTAACATAAGATGTATAGCAAACGGTATGTTCCATCTTTTTTTTTTTGTAACTTGAATTCACATTGTTTTAAAAAATTAATTTTTTCATGAAAATCTGTAAAAATAATTATATTATGTTGCTTTTATCTCTAACATAAATATTTCCTTATATAATACTATAAATATGCAAACTTAATTTAATTCGTTTATTCATTGCATAAAAATAATTATAATAATTTGTTAAATGTTTATAATTTTTTAAAAATACTATGTAAGATAGAAAAAATATTGCAAATTAAATAGAAACAACCTAAAGTTAATTTTTATGTAAATTATAATTAAATTAACAATTATGAGGCAGAAAATTAGAATTACGTTCTAGCCGCGTAAAAGCTGAATAAAAGTAAGAAAATATAGTTTTCTAAAAAATGTTTTTAATAAACACAAATAACTTTAACGCTTAAAATATTTAAAATAATTAATATACCTGTTTCTAATTTATCTCAATAAACAAAATAATTAAATGAATAAATTGCATTGATATATCAAAAAAAAATTTTTCATGTAAGTATTTTCATAAACTAAAAAATAAATATGAGAAAACATTTGAATTATGTTAGAGCAAAAGATTTGTTTAAGGAATTTGTAACTAAATAAATTAACCTTCTAGAAATCCTGTTTTTAATAAAGCAGAAATACTACTACCTTTAAAGTTAAATGATAACGTATATTTAATTACATGTATATACATTATTTCTTTCATAGTTGAAGAATAAAAATTACGTTTCATAATTAAAAACATGTCTGTTTACAAACCACATAATGTCTGTTATATAATATTTTTCGTTAAAATGTTTTGACAAATGTTTTTTTTTTTTTTTTTTTTTTTGCCATTTAATATCTTAATTAACCTTAGATGAAGTAAAATCATACGTCATTTACGGCGATTTTACCTGAAAAAATAATAAAATTGAATAATCAACATGAAACCTTTATGTACAACTATTAAAAACAATATCATACTAGAGCTGAAATCAGAGAAAATATCTTGCAAAGTAAACCTAACGAAACCTTAAAAATTAAAAAATTATTAAAAATTTACCATTATCTATCATATTTATATTATATATATATTTTTGTTAGTTGTTTTTTTTTTTTTTTAATAACAACAAAAGAGTGGCTAAGGATATTTCAATTTTTCAGTTCTAGTAACACCATTTAATAAGAATAAAATAGAAATACATATTTTTCTGCATAATAAAGGCCTCGCATTGGATTTTCGATCAATTTAATTATTAATTTAATTAAATAACTATGATTTTCTCTCTAAGGTAGCCTATGCATTATGTTTTCTTATCTTCTGTTATATTATTAGCCAAAATTGATATTTTTGCGAAATGCAGATAGGAATATACGCAAATGGTTTTCAATTAAGCTTGAATTGAAAAACAAATTTATATCTCTTAATTGTATCTAATGTTCAAATTTTTTATTGCACATTTAATTTGGCATTATCGTGGGTTTTAAGAGTCAAATATGGTAAAATGGTGGGAGTTCAAATATTGAGTTGAAAACTATTTATACTTTAGCATAAGCAGATGGAAAATTTAGTTTTCATTCAGACCAGACATTTTTCTTTATTTTTATTTACTGAACTCTAAACTGAGATATCTTCAACGATAATGATAATTACGACACTTAATCCTACGTTTCCGAAGATTATGAAGCTTGATATCACGATAAGTCAATGTTAATATCATTTATTATTAAATTTTTTACCAGTGAAATTTACTGGTGTGTTGTATATTTAAAATGTGCATACACATATAAAAGCAACGGTGGTTTCATACTGCCCATTAAAGATTTATCCAATTGATGAAAGAATGAAAAGTTTTAAACGAACGTACTATTTCACTAAATATTACCATTCGATATCAACTGGCCGAATTCTTGAAGCAAATTCAATTGTTAAAAAAATATGACAATAAATAGTCTATGGAGAATCGATAAGAGCTTGTAAAAGAATGTAGACTATTTTTTATCATTAAGGTGTATTTCCCTATTTAAACTTCACTACCACAATACCAATAAACAATGACTGTGGAAGTAATTGTTACTAAACTCCCGTAAACAATACGTTTAATAATATTACGACATGATTATTATTCTGATATTGCAACATTTTATTTATTTTTAATGGTTTTGTTTTGATCAACTTTTCTTGGCATTACTGTTACTCAAATATTTATCACATTATTATTAAGAATGCTATGTTACGAGCAAAGGTACAATTCACAAATTCTACATTAAATGAAAAGATGGCAGCAGAAAGCACAAATGCCTACCATAAAAGAAGCTAACGAATAAAGTAATTTGTTTATTTATAAGGATTAGCAGCATATGAGACTTTGTACATTAAGTAGAGAAGATCGTTTTACGCTTTACCCCGATTTTCTAACACATGTGCACCTCGACTGCATATATTAGTGACGAGTTGTTACTGAATTGTTGCCGTCAAACTAATCGCGTAATTGAAGTCCTAAATGTTTGAGGTGCGCTTAGATTTCTTCAGCCACGTGCTCTGTCGTGCAATTATTTTTTTGACTTTATTTGCGACTTCAGCTACCTACCCTCACTCACTCTTTATTAACACAGAAGCGAAGCGAGTAACCGGAGTTTAGTGAGAAGCGGCACTTGGAAAAAGGCCGCTGCATTTATTTACTTTAATATAAAATCGATTAATTGCAAAGGGGAGTTGAATAATAATTCGATGTTTCATTTACGGAGATGAAAGGAGAATTAACATTTTTTTTACATCTCGTGTAATCGAATGCTCTTTATATAAAAATTAATTTAAAATTGAAAGATAATGATCTATTGCGACTTAATTGATATTACTGATGATTATATTCTTCATATATAAGGGATAATATAATCAACGGTTATATAGTCAACAAGATCAATAAGATCAATAAGATTGATTTGGGCATCTGGATTATTAATTGGTCTTTTGTTAAATTTTATAGATTTCTTTTTTGTTCAATTCTCTATTATAATTGTTTATATCTGTTCAATATGAAATAAATTCTTTATAATTCTACATTAAATTCATATATTACATGAATATTTGATTTATAGTATTTAATATCCTTTTAATTGACAAATAATAAATATACCATCGTAATAGAGCGATAAGTCTTCGTTAAAGTTATAATCTACAAAGTATTTTCGCCTATTCTAATATTCAAACGTTTATAAAACTACTTTCAGCAATACTTAATTAAATGTAAAATACAGCCACGAATCAGTATTTAACGTATGGTCAAGGAAAAATATTTTTTTTTTTTTAATATAAAAATAGCCCTCGATTATTAACCAATACATATATTTATACGTAAATAGATTTTTTTTTTCAAATACATAATATGCCTTAAAATACAGACAATCACAAGTGCAATTAATAGTAAAGAAGCTACGACGATTCTAAAATAAATTCTTATAGATCCAAAGGATATCAATTTCTAATGTAAATATTAAAAACCATAATTTTTGCAAGTAATATTCATTAAGGAACAAAGGCTAAATATATTATTTTATAAAAGAAAGTAGAATCAACTTGGTGTAAAATCATATTAAACAGATCAATGTCATTTACCACAAATTGATTGATCCGAAGAATTAATTGAAATATTAGATGCAAATGATAATCTAATGGGTAAGCTACTTACTCGGACATCTTTCGTTTTCGCTGTGATTTTACTTCGTGCTCGCGTTCGAGACTGTCTTGATATTCTCTGTATTTCCTTACAATATAATGCTTATTATGTGGCTTAACAAGATCCTTTACAACAGCGCTGACCTTATCACGTCGGTATAAAGCAATGTACGCAGATTTATCCGTCAACCATGAAACAGAACCACCACCTGAATAAACAGAGATAAAGGTATAAGAAAAGTGTACAAAGAAAATCACGGCAATATTGCTAACAAATAATTCACAGAACTAACATAAGCATACGACAACAAAATGCATAATGTAATGTAAAACAAGCTATTTGTTCATGTCGACTCGAAATAATTATGAAAGCAATGCCGAGCAACTTCAAGTTCACTGCTCGATTCAATATAAAAGTATTGAAACTCACCATACGGGGTAAAGAGTTTTGAAAGATCATTGTATTTCCACTCTTTGGGAAATGTTATATGGAAAACATGATCTCTACTTGGATTCGCTAAAATATAAATGTATCATTTGTCTCTGCTCATATGATTTTTCTTTAATTTACAAGATTTTTGGTAATTCTCGGACTTACGATCTTTTCCCGTAAGATTAATGTATGCATAGTCTTTTAGCCTTGATAGTATTAATCTACAAAAATATTCAAATAGAAATTAAATAATTAACGCGGAGAAAAAAATTAAATATACAAAGCTTACTTATTTACGAATGGACTTAAAAGTTGAGAATCTGCGAGTACTGTGGGTATTTTTGGATTCTGCAAGGAACCTGTAATAAATAAGCAATGTACTATAATTATATTACCCGTTGGGCAGCAATTCTTTAAAATAATAAATTAAATAATAACCAAGTCTATTCGATAATGTAATGAAACAAAGTCCAGTAATAAAAGCATCGTAACCAGCTTCGTGTAGCTTATTACTTGATAGTTGGTAACTTCGACCGCTGACATTAACTGTCTCGGGTATTTCAAATGGCTCATTATTTAAAGCCTCAAATAACTGATTAAGAACGGACGGTACTGAGTCTTTAAATTTGTCTGATTGACAAATAATTTTCGTGTCCAAAAGTCTAAAAATTAATTGTAATTCAATTAGACATTTAATTAGAAGTTCTTCGCACAAATTAAATACACAAATTAAATTAATGATCAAACTTATTATACAAACCGTGGAAAGAGGCAGTGTACAAGAGATTTAAACTTTTTATAATTTTCTGGTAATGAATCAAAAAATTGATTAATAATATGACACAGGTCAAGAAGCATATTATGCCCAACAATTAGTTTGCCCTGAAAATTAATATTCGTCAATTAAAATACAAGCAAATCTACTTAAAATACAAATAATATAAACATAATTTCTTACCGACTCGGAGATTTTTTTAAAAAGTGCACTGATCCCTACAGCTTTTTGTACTTCCAACAGTTCCTGTTTGTGACTTTCAATTTGTCGCTGTTCTTCCTCCTCCTTAGTACCCATTTTATAAACAACAATGCATTGATTTAAATGGTCAATTTTAGTTTTGAGTCCAATTTTATCTGGCCATCTTATTTTCACTTCTTGATATATAAGTCGCCTTATGAACGAATTACATTTATCTATTATAATTTCTTCCTCTTCTAAATTAATAAAATCGTTTATCTTGGAACTATTACGACAAACAAACAAAAACAAAAATATATACATGTGTGTGTATATATATATATATATATATATATATATATATGTGCGCGTGTGTATGAAAGATTCAATATTATTCAATAAATTCTTACCAAATTTCTTCAATCTGTGGTCTATCTTGATCCGAAATATGAATAACATCGTAATTGTCTCTTGTCTTTTGCTTATCAGCAATCTTCTTGTTCAAACTGTTTTCATCATCTTTATTTAAATAAGGTATTCCATCTCTGAAAAGTTTATTAAAATCAAAGCCTTGCTTAACTAAAAACTGTATAGACGAGGCTTGACACATAAATCTGCAATCGGGTACCGATCGGTCGAATTGGCTTGGAAACACATAAAAGTTATACGATCTTTGACTATATCTAAAAAAAACCAACGTCAATTTACATCATACACTGGACGAATTAAAAATACAAAGACAAATACGAATTACATACTTCTTAGTTGTTGAATCATAAGTGAAAATAGATAGACCAAATTGAACAAGAAGAAAGTCCATATAACCGGTTCTTATCTTCTCGTAGTACTCCGTTGGTCTGGCGTAATAATTGGTATCCACTCCCGAATTCAGGCCAGTAAATTCTCCATCGATTGACAAAAACGTGGCATCCTTCAAAACATCATCCAACTCAATCAAAACCTCTTGAAAATCTAAAACAACAACAATATCGCCACATTATTGGTGAGCAAATGCCCAAACAAACAGTTTCCCTACACATTCGACAAATCATTAAATCCATCGAGTCCATATCACCAATATCATAACAGACAGATCGCTCAGAAAATCAAAATCAACTTTGGCAATTACGAAACATCAAAACGAGATCCTCAATAATTTCTTAAAACAACCAACTTTACAAGGACAACAGCAACTTAAATAATCCATCAAAATACAATAACAATATTCATTCGTCTTGGCAAGATCGTCCCATCACACGGCCGCACAAACTCGCTCCAAATCATCCAACGCATCGAGCTCCCTACACCCAATGCCCTTGACTCGCCAACCCAGAGGAAGTCGAACCTAGTGGAACGCCACAACTGACGAACGGCCAGCCCAATCAATTTACCGATTATCCAAACTCTCCCCAACATCCAGTCAGGGCGGCCGCATCACCACGCAGCACAAGCTCGCACATGGGAATCGCGTAACCGACCCACCAACAACACGCGAAGCCCACATTCTAACCTCGCCACGCATCTTCCACGCGCCTGACGCTTGACCCTCCCCCACCCCCACCCCCACCCCCTCGCCACCGCGCGCTGCCGCGTCTCCTCGCGAATATCTTAATACATCTAGGAGATAATAGTGGCTGTAATAGGTCGCGTACTCGTGCGAGTTACTTCCATGATGGCTTATATGGTCCCCTCCTCGTTGCTCCTTAACCTCTTTTCCCGAACTTTTTACAGGGCGCCGTCCCCGAGATTTCTGATCATATCTCGGATGCGTCGCAGCTCGATGCTCCCGCCGTCGTCCAAGTCCTCGGCGTTCTGCGTTGGCGCCTCGCACGACCACTCAGTACCCACTCGTAAACAGATAATTGGCCGGAGTTTGGCGAAAAACGAGGCCGAGCTGGCCTCCCCAACCAGATCAGAAGGCCGGACAAGAGGAATAATAGCGCCCTCAAGCGCTCCAACGGTATTCCGGCTTTTTACGTTGGCCGCGTACTCTCGGGCCGTAGAACCTATGCGCCCGCCAAGCCCTACGTACGCACGTACACACAGCGATAAAGTCACGTGTGAATTGGCACGCGCTCGCCCATCCGCCAGGAATCGCCGCCGCCTCACGGTCGAATTGTGAATTCCTTGAAGAGCTGCGACGTCCCTCGCCTCTCGCCCCCTCAACGCCTTTGCCGCAGTCGGTTGCGTCACAGAGTCGACAAGTGGCGCCACCGCGCGACGCCCCTCCGCACTTCCTCTTCCAGCGCTACGTACTTATTTATTTACTCCTCAGGATGCTACCTTTAATTGGCGCTGACGGGTGGGGGGGGGGGGCAGGAGGGTATGCGCTAATTTTAAATCGTTGCTACGAGCTGATGGGATGACGGCTCCGCCAGCAAAGTTACGAGTTTTGCAATTTCGGAATTTTAATAATTTAGCCTAAGACAGCTTAAAATAGTTAGCGAAAGCAAAAAAATTACTTCCCCCATCCTCCCCCCCCTCCTACCGGCTATATACATAACACCCAACCAGGGCAATAAAAACGTGCTCGTTAGAAAATTTTTCCCCCTTCTTTAACGAGAAAATTGTGTGTTGCTGCTGCTGTGTGTGTGTGTGTGTGCATAATAGGATCAGAATTACGTCCGGATGAGAATCACTCATATGATTTGTCACGGTTAATCACAAAAAGCTTGTATCCTCATTTCCTATTCAAGACGAATTTTTAGTCAACTCTCTCTTATATATGCGGACGCTCATATTATTCTACCGCTTGCGCAAAGTATAGATTTCCAAGAAGCATCTGACGTACAACCTTTGCACTAATGAAGAGAATTCTCGATTGGGCCGATAAAATAGATTTCTAATTGGGAACGTATTATCCACTGAATTCTTACTGCACGTCATCCCATGCAAATACATTTCAATGAAACAATACAATGCACGATTATATTACGAATTATATTTAATATATATATATATATAATACGATTATATTACGAATGCATAGGGTATATTAAATTGGCGAAAGTTTTTTATTTGCAAACTGTTTGAAAATCCGTGTTATTATCCGTAATAAATCAATCGTATCGCCTCCACGTGATTTTTATAAAACAAAAGAGATATTACAAGCTTGAAGATTGCTGTAATTAGAGTTGCTAGAAAGTTCTAATGTACCATGCTGCAGTATGAACACGTGTAAGAAAAGTTCCGACTATCAACTGAAAAACAAAAGATAATGATGAATAAATGAAAAAGTCTCATCGCCATTCAGTGCAATTTAAGAGATCTTTGGATTGATGTAAAATCTTTAATTTTGATATTAATTGAGAGGATTTTAATATCAGCCATAGAAGGTTTTTAAAAGATTGATTTAAAGAAGACAAAAAATTTAACGCTCCCTTTATTCAAAGGAAAATGAAGGAAATAATTGTGGATATTTGTCAATATATTAATATGGGAGAATTAGGCTCTCTCTCTCTCTCTCACTCTTTAATTTAATGCAACAATACTTTGATATAAAAATTTATTTATTCAACATATATATTATCGAATAGTGATAGAAATAGATAAACTTGCAATTAAATCTTACACTATACCAATTATACAATAAAATTTTTATATCATTCATTGTACATACTTTTAATATGCGTAGCCACATTAATTAACATCGGCGAGTGCATAGACTTAAAAAGCAGGTAAAATCCCTATCAATAGGCCGTCGATTCAAATAAACTGAGCCGAGGTAAACTAGATAGAAGAGGAGGATACCTAACGCAAACGACCTCTCAATTCGCAAAAACATTAACCGCATCCTTCTCACATTTTAAGTCCGTTTCTCCGCATTTCCCACGAAATTTCACAATAAATGAGCGAACGTTGTTAAATAACATTTATAAGTTTATGGTCGTTGGAGCTAAAAATTATGCTCGCCAAGGGAATAAAAAAAAAGATTGGCCCCACTTGACGGATGATTGTAAAAGAAGGCGATTAAATCTTTAGGGGCTTATCTTATAATTTACAAGTGCGCGGGGATATTGCACGTATAACTTGAACCTCTAAATGCCTCGCCCAACTACGGCCTTTAAACTCAAAGAATTCGGCATTTCTATAACATAGTTAAAAAAAAAATTCTCTCCCATAACAGTTCCCTTACAAACTTTTAATTCGATCCCCGCTCCGTGTTTACGTAACGCAAGACATTTAGAGCCCCCCCACCCCCACCCCCCATAAAAGATTTAAAATATGCGCATATTAATATCGAGGGCATTAACTATAATAAACACTTAACGAACATTTTCTATTCCATTGCCTAATATATTTCCACTTCCTTAAGTCTCGGGGCCCATTAGCATAGCCACACCATTGTCGTCTCCATAAAGCACAAAACGATTTAAATATGTAAACAAGGAAGTTCGAAGGGGGAGCGCTTTTAATAGTGTAAAAATTGACCTCTGAAAAATATCGCCAGCTAAGCATCGGAAAAAGCGGGCGCTCGTAAGTTCAGGGAAATGGAAAACTTTTAACGACTATAGCTATGCAGTCATGCCAGAGCCAGTGCGGCACGGACGAGGTATTTCAAACTTCGAAAGCTCGCCTATAAAGAGCGCGTAAGATCCTCCGGCGGCCGTATCGCCTTCCTCCCTCCCTCCCTCTTCCTCTCGCCTTCTCTCTCTCTCGCCCTCGCCCTCTCTCTCGCCCTCTCTCACCCTCTCTCTCGCGCTCTCACTCTCCTGCCGCCCTCTCGCTCTCCTGTCGCTCTCACTCTCCTGCCGCTCCGCCCCCCCCCCCCCCCCCCCCCCCCCCCCCCCCCCCCCCCCCCCCCCCCCCCCCCCCCCCCCCCCCCCCCCCCCCCCCCCCCCCGCGCGATCCCGACGAGGCCCCCAGACAGACCATTGGTGATACAGAGCATCCCTCGGTGATCGGGAACAATACTCGTCTTAGCGAGAAAAATTGATAGACCACTTGCGAGTGCGTACTCTGGAAAAACGATTCCAATTTGGCCTGCCCGACTTTCATAGGCTCCTGCTGGAATAATTGAGAGCTTGCCTCGAGAGTCTTTGGCTTTATTCGCAAGCATGCGTCCTCGATCGACGACGGCATTTTCTTTTATTTCGCTTATTAAATTTCTTTACGGCCCTCCTTCTGCCTTCGTGTGTGCTCGTGCACGCGTGCTTGTGGCCAAGCGCGCATAAGTATGTATAAATATGTGCGAAATTTCGAGAACGAGCGAAGCTTGGGATCGTGGTAAGCCAGTCTTAGCTCATCAACTCCCGCTAATTTTTATCGATACGAGTAGCGGTATGGGAAATTATGCACTCGCCGGAAAAATTGAAATGCTCGACAATTGTCGCCAGTCTGCGTAATGTGACGTCGATTGATGCAGCGTATGGTCATCGGTTGAATGCAAGCAGCTTTCGCTCTTAACGTCCAGCTTATGAATTTACACGTATAATCATTATGTAACGAAATCACGATCCACTCGTCCATGTAACAACAGCTCTGCTTTTCCATTTACAGCAATAAAACATTGAGTAAAGTAGGGCCGTACACAGTACGTGAGATCCCATCAGTACTATTCACAAAGAAATGCTTACAGTGAGTTTTGCGATGCTTTTAAAAGAGAGGCTTCTGCTTTCTCTTCCTCTTCTTCTTCATCGTGGTCGTCGTCGTCGTCGTCGTCGTCGTCGTAGTCGTCGTAGTCGTCTTCGTCGTCGTGGTCTTCGTAGTCGTCGTCGTCGTCGTCTTCGTCGTCATTGTCGTTTTCTTCCTATAGATATTGTTTTTTATTACCTTTTGTCTCTGCGAATACGGGTTGCCAACGACGAGATTCTAGTTTACCACTCAGCAATTTTACGAATCTAGGCACGATATCTAGCCGTACACGACGTCACGCGTATGAAGTCCTCAAAGATGCCATCCAAGCAGAACATTCCGCAGTTTTACGATGTAAACATCGAATTCAAGCAGAATACGATATACCACTCAAGCTTGTAAGACTGCGGGGCCATTTTACTTGCACCTCGTCGACGAAGGCCACGAGTGAGTAGAGATTAAGTGCGATTAGATACCACACCTAGGCTCGTAAAACTGTGAAATGTCGTACTTTAACCTCGTCATCAGCAAAGTCCCGAGCGAATGCGGTCGACTCGATTTCACAGTACACTCAGGGGCTCATAATCGATTATTTGGCACCTTTTATGCATCGTAAAAGCCAGCCCTAAAATGAAATACTTAATTTTTTTTATTTTCAAGCTTCTCAAATGCTCGCCAGTAATGGCTGTTGGTTGGTGAAATTTTCGGCTCGGCGTTAATTGTCGTGTTGTCCGGTTGTTGGGCCATGGGGAGGATGGCGATTGAGCAGAAACTTAAGGGCAATCGAGTAGTAAAGCCTCCACTTACAAATGTTCAATATTCGAATATCTTTACAAGATTCGCAAAATTCTATCGCCAATTCTATAAAATAGAGGCACGAGCTCGAAACTGTGTACACCCACGCTCTTGACAGTATTACCGAGGACTTATGATATACGAAAGACACATCGGGCCAAGACTTTCTACCTTTTAACAATATCTCAATATCTCCGCCGTTAACCCTCTCATCTCCAAAGAATCCTCTTACAGTTTTATATATTACCGAAAGCGCAAAATCGCTTAATATATCATCGGGCTTATCTCCTCCCAATGAAAAAGTCCTTGGCTCGTATAATTTTCGAGAACATAAGGCTCACTTCAAATGTCAATGTTGAGCGCGAGCACTTTCAATCGGAGCGCACAAAGTTTACGAAAATGCAGCTCAGAACACGAAGGCTACGGTTACGCGAGGCGAAAGAAACTTCATCCGACCAGATCAAATAAATAAATAAATGTACCTTCCCAAGGAATTATTCTTCCCGATTATTAGCCTTCCCTCCTCCCGATACAATAACTCGGCTACGGGGGGAATGGAATAGGCGCGAGCGAATGAGCAATAAATTCAATATGAAGCTCCGCAGCGCAGCCTGTCCCTGTCGAAATTTCGTAAACACTTATCATGGACGCGGGCCAGTAAATGAGATCGATTGCAGCATCATTACCCATGGCTTGTGTATGTGCCAACCACTCGTAATCAGTCTTACATTACCATGAAATACAGTAAGCCCGGTAATTGAGATTGGCAATTTCAGGAGTCCGTACGCATGTAGAGGGGATCGAATATCTACACAGACGTGGGCAACTCACCGCGGCTTAAGGGCAGGCAAATAAAGATCGAAAAGAACCCTAGGCATACGTGCTCTTCCCCCCCCCCTCCACCCACCCCGGACACCCTCGCCGTCCCCGTCCTCACCGGGCAAGCCCAGCGCGGCACGCGGGCGCACTAATACGCGCACACTAATACGCGCGCACACCACCGTGAGCGTAGGGCTGGGGATGGGCTTGCGGAGGAAACCGGACGCTCGGCTATAACGCTCTCCTCGTCGCCCGGGAAGCTGCCTTTTTCTCCCCAGAGAGCCAGCGACCGCATCTCGAGTCGGGAAAATGGTTTTCGATACCTAAAGCTCCAAGGAGCGTATTTGCCGTTCATTATTAATTGCTCGCTGGCGGTATGGAGTTCACGGCGTGTGTATGCAAGAACCGACACGGCTTACACATAATAATAATATCTAGCGTCTCTCGGCGGACAAACCGAAAATTCTATTCGCAGAGTTCGGGGGGGGGGCGCAAGAAAAAGTACGTGTTCAATTTACATTTGCTCACTTTTCTTGCTACGACCGTCTTAGGCCGGAGAAATGTTGGGAGAGAGAGACGATCGATTCATCCTCTCGCTCGCGGCAACTTTCTTCCCCCCCCCCCCACCGTATCCTTGACAATAAACTCGCAGGAGAATGCAAATGTCGGAAAAATTACAGACTCGATTTAGACTTGATTTGCCATTATATCTTAATGACAGATTCTTATCCTCTCTTCCCATTCCCATTCACTTCCCATTCCTTTCCCATTTGTTTCCGCTCGGCAATTATTTATGAAATTGCGATCCCATTGATTTGATTAATTAATTGGAAATGATGCAAGCTTTTAAAGAGCCATTGAGATAATATCTCAATCATCAATTTGACTGATATTACGAGCTATGGATACAAATTGATCAGATGCTCGAAATATCAGGAAGCGAATATCTGGACGAAGCTTATCAATTGTAAGCACTTGTTTGCTTGAAAGCTATTTTCGTGCCTAAAAAGATTATAATAAATCAGGTGAGAACTAAACGAATGACTCGACAATAGAGCAATATCTTTAGTTAAAAGATTGTTTAAGCATTTATATTTATGAATTCTTCGAATTTACAGTGTAATTGCATTTTAAAGAGAAATTTCATAAAATACACAATTTTAAATAACACACACGCACACACACAATATTATTATTGTTGTTGTAGTTGTTAATATAATTGTATATTTTGCAAAGGGGAACAAGGTACAGTTTAAGCTCTCTCTCTCTCTCTTGTGAATCTCTCAAATTTCATTAGGCTTAATTCAAATTGAATTCCATAAATGAATTCGTTTTCCTGTATTTCGACGTAAGGAATTGTTTGCAAGTGGCGAAATCATCAAATCAGACAAATCCATAATATCGATAACAGTCGCAATCGATAAGTTTTATGAGCAATTTCGTAAATTATCCGAATTGAGAGAAAAGGCGCGCGCGCGCTCAAGCCCAGAGCCGCTTAAATTGCAATAATTTGAGTTCGAAACAACATCTTGTGGAATGTGGCTTTTGTTTGTGTCGCACACGGCAAATATTTTTTCACGCCGAGTACACGAATCGAGAATTTATCATCTGGAAACTAAGCATACGGCGCTGCAACACACCCACACCAAAGTCTATGACATAACAAAATCTATACGCACAAATGCCCACACACCACCACCACAGCCCACATACATGAGCCGCATTCGAGAGAAAAGAGAACTACATCTGGCTTCGCTTCCCTAAACTATTTTCTTCGATTATTACAGGACCCTTCCACCATTCATCTTCTCAGTCTTCTTACTTCCCTGCGTGTCGTGCAAGTGTGCGGTACAGCATTTCCGTGAGATCGCAGTTCCCAAAACGATGACCTAAATGCTCACTCGGTTAATAAAAACAGTATCATTATTGAGGGTGTAGTGGTAGCGTTTGAAATTTTAAAGAACGTTTTAGAGCTGAAATTTCGCGCGTTAAATTTATTTTGTCCGTAGCTTCCTTTATAAGCAACAAGAACGGATGATATTGATGTTGGTTAAACTTGTTTGCCTTATAAATATAAATCACATGCTATATGAGGAGAATTAGAGGTACGCGTTAAGATTTATCAAGCTCATTTGGCTTTTATATTCACAAAATAATAACGCATTACGTA
Source organism: Ceratosolen corneri (assembly GCA_030522565.1). Lineage (NCBI taxonomy): Eukaryota > Metazoa > Arthropoda > Insecta > Hymenoptera > Agaonidae > Ceratosolen > Ceratosolen corneri. The sequence goes on from JAPYYT010001893.1 coordinate 17,842, forward strand.
TCGTAGATTAGAATAATATATTGGGGGCTCATTTTAATAAATCCAGAAATTTTAAACGAGACATACATTCTCCTACTTTGACACATTAATTAAGCACACGGCTAGTTACAATAGCGAGAAGATCTTTAAAAAAACTTTCCAATTAACAATAGTTACAACTGCTGCGTTCTCTCTTTGTTGGCGCGTGTGCGCTTTAAAGCAACACCTCCAAATTATCACATCTTATTATCCTTTAATTTTATCGTACCACCGATAAAAGAATACTTGGTGCGAGATTTACCGACTCTTAATACTCATTTGAAAATAAGGCTTTAAGTGCGCACTCTTAAGCGCCAACAAAACACACACAAACAAACCATTATGTTTTTAAGTCGACAACTTATTAGATCTGTAATAAAAGTTATTCATACTTAATGAAATTCCTTACTCGCCTAGACATATAATCCACAATAATGATAACAATGATAATTTATAAATAATCTTTAAAGTCATATTTATCGCTGCGGGACAATATAAAATATGTCATATTTATAGGGCCGATCTATAATCGGCATTTTAATTTCTCTTATCTCGTTATCGCGCGCCTCATTATGGCCTCGGGCCTCCCTCAGCCACGGCTTTACTTTGCGAGAGAAAGAAACGCGAGCCGAGAAGGCCGTAAACGTAAATACATCCGGTGCAGGACAATAACCCAAGCCTCTCTTCCTTGTGCCGGTCAATAGTTTTCGGCCAAAAGTATCCCATTAAAGGAAAGCACGTATTGCCAACGCGCCGCGGCACAACGAGGGTCGGACAAAAGAAAATCCGCTAAACGCTCCTCCTCGTTAAGTTCACCAAGTTCTGCTCCGAGCCCCGGCCTTCAGCCCAGAATCTCCCCAAGTTCCTCAGACTCGCGAACACGCCCGCGACTTGGCGCGAAAAATCCCCCCCCCCCGTGCGTGTGTGTGTGTGCGCGCGAGACCCGCGGACGCCACTGACAAACGACATCTTTCATCAGCGAGCCGAGCACCACCTGCACTCACACCCACACGCATACATGCAAGCGAGTACAGTGCAATATAATGCATGAAAAGTGCGGAGGGTAGGCTTTTTCCCGGGCAATCTCCTCCCTCTTTTCGAGTGTACTTCGGCCCGCCATTCTTCGAAAACACATTTTTCAGACGGCAAGGCTCTTAATTGCATCAGCACCCGCTACGCGCTTCCCTCCACTGTATTGATTTTATTCAGCTTAGCCTCGCGCGCCACTTACGATAAATCTTACCCCTGGAGGCGAGCGAGATAGCGCGGGCGGAGGTTTGGTGGGTGGGATGGCGGGGCGGAGGGTGGAGCCGAGAGGGTGAGAGTAGGGGCCTCGCGACGTGGACCTCTGGTGACAAAATTTTGCCATCCCCCGTCCTTTCCTTTTTTGCTGCCTTACTTTCTCTTTGCGCTCTTTTTACACGCTCGCTCCTTTTTGTTTTTGTTGGCCGTAACGTCGCCGGACATCTGATAAGGAAAGTTTTCTTGGGACCATTTTCACGGGAGGTCCTTCGAGTACTGTGGACCAAAGTACAGTCGGGCAATTAATTGCGCGAGCTGACGTTTCGTTTTTATGTGGCCTCTCGATTATGTGGTGACGAGGGAAACCTTAAATAGTCGCTTTAATGGGCGCGGATAAATTATCGTGGAGTAATATATGTCCTTGAACTCGCGTGCTCGTCCGAAAGTTTGACAGAAATTATCATTGGATTAGGGAATAAATGGAGCCCGCCCTTTTACATACCACCCGCAATACACACGCACACACACATACACATATGTATATACACATGTATAATGATTTTTTTGCTTAGCGTTTGTTGTAAAATGGTAAACTTTTATTTATAGCGCAAGTAGCGAGAAGTCAACAAAGTTAATAGTAATTATGCCATCTTATTACTAAATTAGAAACTATGGGAGTAAAATTTGCCTAATCACTGCATAGGAAATCGGCTGTAAAGTAAAGATTGTCTATTCGTAACAAGTAATCCCCTTACGGTGATCCGAATGGGAGACTATTTTGCCTCCAGAATATTTTACCCAAGAGAAATCCATGTTTAAACTTATGTTAAGTTTCAAGATGATTTAAGTTTATCAGTGCGGCTTCGTTATATCTTTGTCTTGTGCCTGTCTCTTGTACATGGCTCGGTATTTACACGCGCGCACCCGTACACACACACACACAGAGGCACACACACGAAAAAGCATCGTACACGTATACACTTGCAAGCTACGATAATTTAGATATGAAAAATGCATTGACGAGTGGCAGCAACTTCTTGCGCAACTTTGCCTACTTATTTACATAGCAGTCGATAATATGTTTTTTGTTTTGGGAAGGGAAGTAGTTTGCATTAATTACTTTGTGCAAACGAACTTTTTGTGCACTGCACTGTAAAGCAGACCCACTGACGAAGGAGACGAAAGGAGATGTAAAAGAATTTTATACGTAAAACTCCACTATATCGATAGCCGTAAATGTCCAGGAAATTATTGCGTAAAAATCTCTTTCACCAATTGTGACCCTTTTATCCTTCTTTATTGTTTATTTATTGTCTCTCTTCCCCGACAAGTGCTTTATAGGCAGCCTCGTAAATTATTTTGCCTTCTAGTGAATACACCGAGGCTCGATTTGCATTACAAATCTGAATTGGCAGTAAGAATTTTTTGAATTACAATGCAATCGTGTCCGTTTAGCGAATTGTTCGATGATAATATTGTTAAGGTAAGACTGAATTTTTCATTTATCAGGCAATTTATCGCCTCCTCACGAAAAACAGCATCGCCACGCTCCGATTCAAATTCACTTTTCACATATTAATGCAGACGCTTATCACCCATTCACATTACCCACAAGCCTTCGACCAAATATCCCAACTACCTATCTCTTAAACTCTCCTAAATTCTCAGAAAAGATGCCCTCCACCTTATTGTAAAGCACTGCAATGACTCCCTTATTTTCCCTTTTCTTTTTCCGTCGCTTAGTCTTGGCGTTAAATGTACTTTTGCCGTTGAGCTAAGTAACGGCGCAATTGTCCTTATCAGTCGGGCAACTTAATTTTTGTTCCCCAACAGTCTCATCTCTTGTTCTCTCGCTGATCCTCCCGCCAGGACGTGTCGACTATTGTCAGAGATTATGCTTGCAGTGCGTGCGCGATAAAGTCCTGCTGCAGGCTTTACTTATTCTACGATCGAGCGTGCGTTGCTTGTTGAAGGTGTCTGCCTGGGCTTGCCGGGGCTTCTTCGCCGGAAGGAAAATAAAATTCCACTTCCGTAATTTTACATTAAGCATAAAACGAATTGAAAGAAAATACTGTACTTTATTCCCGCGAATTCTCCCCCCCCCCTCACCTCACCTCAACGCACATTTTGCGAAATTGCATTATTACCGGGGATGCTTATCGCGCATGTGCTAAATAAAGAGAGCCTCTACTAATAAAGGATGAAATAATTGTCGATTAACGTTATGGTTTCGTTAAAGTCCATTGCTCATCGCGCGCCATCTAATGAGCAATAATTTACAATTGGCTTTATTCCCCATAATGAATTGCGCCCATGAATATTACCGTCTTATAGTGTAATGATAAAGTTCCATTGGTTGAGGAACGGGGCCGAGGGGGCGATCGTAATGCCGGCAAATGTTAATTAATGCCCGTAAAGTGTTTTTCGGCGGCAGCAGCACGAGACTCCCGCCGATGACTAATGATAATTATCAGTGATTTTTGGGTTGTCGCGATTCAAACGGCAAAAGCCCGATCACTTTCCTTCGCAATTTACACTCGGTCTCACTTAAACTTGAGACGGCCAATATGAGACCAAATTGAAAGTCCTTGGGAAATTAATTCAACTTTTAATAACGTAGATTTACTCGGCCGCCCAAGATAAGCTCAGCCAATCTCAAACTACTCGCTAATGGAAAATCTCTCGCCCACGTATAAATATAAAGAGGCTAATAGTTTTAATTTACACCGATAAATTGGCTCCCTTAAGCCGCCCGAGCTCGCCTTCAAACAGTCCTCGCTGATTTATGGAAATATACAGGAGATAACCGAGGAGAATCGCCCCGTGACTATGAAGCGACGACATTCCCGAATAAAGCGCATAAAGCCATAAAGCGGGATGCGAGAGCGCACTCCCAAACTCAAAACTACGGCCAATTTGGCTCCCGCTTTGTTCTAATCAATTATAAAAAAAAGTATACAATTACCGAGCGAGGCAATAATTGACAATCGCCACTCTCGACACGGCTCTTTCACCGAGCCCCCCGTTAACGTCATTACACAGCTGTTTGTCGTGGCCATTGGCTGTGTGTGCAGCGAAGCCATTACGGGGGTGAGGGCAGCGACGACGCTATTACGAATCCCATATTGGGACGGTCAATTAAATTTCGTAAGACTTGACGCGAAAATAAACGGCCGCGACAGTCGATTTGGCCAGCTTTACACGCGCGAGCCAATAGAGAAAGCCAAACCTTCCAATTATTTGCGGGGGGCGGGGGCAACGCGGGGGCGCTGCGCGCGCCTCTCTCTCTCTCTCTCTCTCGCTTTTGAAAATGGAAAGCCGAGGCGCCACGCGCTTTGATTAAGAAGAAGCTCCCGTGAATATGTCCGTAGCCTGATGACCGATAGGAAATAACAGCTCGTGAGTGGCGGCGGGGTGGCGGCGGGGGGAGGGGTTGGCTGGCTGGCGGAAGTCGAGGGGGTGGAGCCACGGGCGGCGTTACGGCCGAATTGCCGCGGAAATTCAAGCACGTGCGAAACTTTCCTTTGGATTAGAGTGCGCGTGGTGTGAGGGGTGCTGCGTGCGTGCGTGCGTGCGTGCGCACTCGCGCGCTCCCGGGCACGATGCGGAGACAGCCGCTCCCTCCGAGTTCCGAAAGGGCGGCTTAGATTTTACGATGATATACTTTATGGATTATCGCCGGTCGCGGGGCTTAGCCGACTCTCTCTCTTGGCTATCGGACTCACGAGGGTGGAAAACGATGTGCAGAACTCGTCGCGGCTACGGATTTCCTTCAAATGTCTTTCCCTCGTTCTCCACTTGGCGCCGCCCGAATTGCCAAACTGGAGCTAAAGGCTTCGTGTTATTATTAATCGCAGAGCCGAGTGAAGCACACTCGCGTCACGGGGGAAAAATCGCATCTCTGTGAGGCGTGTGTAAAATAATATATTGGCGTGCAAATGATTGTGCCGAAGCTCGAGCGACTTCGAATTTCCACGTGTAATTCATTTCGAGAGCCGTGCAATTTGTACATACAGAGTAATGTGTTTTTCTCGCCGCTGGAAACTCCGTGTCAAATATTTCAAAGATTTGTCCCCTCCTTTGCGCTTTGTTCCGCTGGCAAGCCATTCGTGTAAGTGCCGGTTAAGCTAGTAATTCGGAGTACGTATTTTGAAAACAGCAAGAGATCATAAATGTGGATTCAATTTTTTTTCTGTTTTTCTGTTTTGTTAAACGAGTGCTCTCGTCATTTTTCCGACAGATAATAGCTATGGAAAATTTATGTAGATTTACGTTTGTAAATAATCGTTTTGACATAAAAGTAGGATAAAGAAAGTTGACAGAGCGGTATTAAGCAGGAGAGTGGGGGGGGGGAATAATAATGGAAAACAAAGTTCAATGACATTGTCCACCAAATTGGAATAATTTTTTCTCTATTTCTCTTTGTACCCGTCCTTTCTTTAAAAAGAGCAGTCATTCTCGTCGAAATAATTTTTCTCTCTCATTTTATAATGCAGTGCCAGTAGGAAAATATATATATCTTTTGAAATTGTAGTTATATAAAAAGAGGAGTTAAACACACCGAGTTCAAATGACCTCCCGCGCTTGTTCCCTCTGCTACTGTTTTTTAAGAATAAAATTTTCACATACATTATTCTTTCACTCGAGTCGACTACACATTTCGCCTAACGAACAGTGTACATTCAACTTTCGTAAATTCTTTAATGGATCCTTATTTTACAGGGAGAAAGAAGGAGGAGAGGGGAGAGAGAGAGGAAAGAAAAAAGGAAGATTCCTCTCTACTTGAATAATGAAGTGGAGTTATCCGAGCGAGGGACACTTGTTAAGGGAATAAACATTCGGTCCTCATTCATAAATAAGCTAAATTAATCCCCGAGGAAGTATAAACTTTTCGTTGCAACATTGGCGTTCGTCTAATTTTGTTGCCGCTATTAGAAATTATCACGCACACACACGCGCGCCGCTCGATTCTCCCCGAGAATCAACGCTCTTCTTATTCGGTGCAATATGTCGATGGACAATTGAATCCCATTTATAATGGAGAAGGAGGAGGCCATTGTCAACAATGTCATGGACCTGATCATCAAATTCAATATTGTTTTAGACTCCGAAAAGGGAGGAGGCTCGTGGCGTCGAAAAATGTCCAAAAGTTAGTGTCAACAATCTCGTGTACCTACACGTATTGAATGCCAGGTAGTATTTATTGTGCGTGGAAAGTAAAAGAAAAGAACGTAGATATAAGTTGCCGATGTTAGGGTGAAATGTTAGTCAGTCGAGGGAGTTTTCGAGTTTGAAAGACTAGTGATGAATTTCGGTCGAAAATTAATGTGATACGAATTTAGCACAAGGGAAGTTGGTACTTCAAGTTGCCAACTCTGAATTACAGTTGATTGCAAAAAGTTTTTTTGCACCTTCCGCGATATTCTAATAAGTAGCAAACATCGAAATAGTTATTGCACGCACATCTGATTAAAAATAAGATGGTTAAGTTCTAACTGGCAGAGAGTGCATATAAGCAAGTGGAATTAACCCATGAGAAACTAATTGTCCGAGCTGCTTAATTTTAGCTTCAAAAATAATAAATGAATTATAATTTATTAGAGGAGAATTGCGGTCGTTGGAGCACCCCAAGAATGGCATTCGGAATTAATTTACAGTAATATGAATGATAAAACGTAATTAGCGGAAGTAAACGTAAAATGAGCATCACAATGTTATGTACAATGGGCGGTTATTAAGCTCACAATCAAAAGCCGAAATCCTTTATTTTTGAAAAGGCATTTAATTAGCCGAGCTATAATGCCGAATATGTGTACGCCCGACACACGGACCCACCATCATTAAACCAACCAACAACAAAAGAGCAATAAAAGAAGAATGATTACAGCCACCACCAACAACCCCTTCACACAGAACACACAGCAAGGCTATTTGAAATTAATGTTCTCAAAACTCGTGGGGTAATTAGCATTTCAAATTAGTGGGCAAAGATCATCCATCGTTGCATCGTGGGGAGCGTAGACTCTCGAGGAGGGAGGGTACACAGTCCGGCGGCAAATACTCGCGTGATAAACGCCGAGTTCGTTAATAGTGTCGTGGCTGTGTGTGTGTGTGTGTGCGGGTGGCGGTGGGGCGGAGGAAAATAACGCGGGGGGAGTCACGGAAAATCTATTATTTCTTCGGAGATTCCACTCGGAGCCGCCACGCCACCACCCCCGCCCCCGCCCCCGCCGCCCACCGCCCCCGCCCCCGCCACCGCTCATCCAAACAAGAGAACGAGCGAGAGGGTAAGAAGCCGTTCGATCCAGCGAGAGGCCGCTTCCGCTTCCGAAATCAGATTAGCAAGAATTTATAGGGGCACTTTGGTAGAGGGCGGTGGCGCTCGATGTGCCACGTACATCGGACAGCGCACGAGCAGCCAATTAAACTGCCTGAAGCAGCCGATCGCCTCGGGATGCCGCCCCGGCGACCTTTTTTGTTCGGCAGATGGAGAGAAATGGAAAAAAAAAATACGGGACTTGCCCTTGGGCAGCGCCTACTTGCGCCGCTTTCAGATTATTAATGCCTGCGCGCAGTGTTGTAACGCACGGGGTTCGCGAAATCGTAGAAATACAGGCCGCTCGGACAATTGGACGATGGACCACTTTGTGGCCTCGGCCTAATGTTCTTGTGTGCGCTTGTGATATAAAGTCAGTGGGGCTGGTTACTTTTGATAATGGGATTTGGGCTTTGAGTCGGTGGGTAGGCGACAGGCGCGCTAAAAGTTTGACGAATATGCGACGCGGGTTTGCGACTATGCGATCACGTGGCGAGAGATCCGTCAATGGCGCGGATCTACTAGTTTAAATTATTAAAAGCGCCTCGATTTTGTCTTTTGATGTCCAATAATTTTGCATAAGCGAAATACTTGAAAATTTCGTATAATCTCGCGCATTGCATCAATCGCTGCTGCGATACTTCCTCGGCACTCGTAATGGAAAATCTGGAAATGGGCATAAATTCTTCGAGTCGAGCAAACTTTACGTAAAAGCTGATTTATGGGAATACGAAGATTGAACGTTAAAATTATAAATACCTTCCCCAAAGCTGTCGCTCTCTTATCATTATCATTGTTATAATTGTTATCATTGTTATCATTGTTATTATCATATTATCGTATTGTCATTGTTGTTGTTGTTATTATTATTATTGCGCTGCTGTTACTTGTAACGTTTATTTGTGTTATTTCGAGAGGGTATAAATCTCGCGTGGGCTTTCGATCGTTTGGCACGTTTAAAGATTGAAGGGCCGCCAGATGAATAACAACGTAATGTAAAAAGGCAATGGGAGCCCGGCACTTTATTCCGCCTATACATATTTCTTAGTCTAATAAATACGTCGCCAGGTTAAAATTCAGGCACCGTAGGAAATTTCAATCAAGGGAAGGGAGACGGCTAATCCCGGGGAACATTCGTCGCAAGTGTCCCGAACGACGAGTTTGTGAAAAACCGTCCATTAAGGAGCCGAACCCCAAGGAAAAGTTCTCAATCGAAGGAGAAATGAATCTCGTTACCTCCGTATAGATTACCATCTTTAAATCCCTCAAGAGGGTCGCGATTGCTCCTATAACACACGTAAGCCTCCGCGTTGCATGCAATAATGAAATACGCATTATGATCCCGTGGCTCTCTCTCTCTCTCTCCCAACTCCAACTATGCTAACTAGGAAAAGAGATTTAGATAAGGAAATGCTCGGCGGCTTTTTCTTTATTTTTTTCTTTCTCTTTTTCTCCTCCTCTTTTTAATCCCCCCGCCCACTATATATATATATACCTACATATATATCCCCCTCCCTATATATATAAAACAGTATATTAGGTGTATTAAATAATGCGAGTGCTGGTTTAGTGGAAGGAATCCAATCGATAAGGCTGTGATTGCGGACGTGCACAATGCCAATGCGATGTCAAGGTCTTGCGTTCTTCGGTTACAAAAGTCGAAAGGAGATTTTGACAAGCCGAGGCTTTTGTCTATTTGCTCCGCGACTCATATACATAAAGCGAGCGATAATAGCAAAAATGTTTGGAAATAACAGAATATCCCGTGTAAAAAATTTAATCTGGCACGTGTGGGGCATAAGTCTGAGTTATTGTCTGCCGAAAGACTCACATAAATCTGTATATGGACAGTATATCAGATTTTTAGGGAGAATTTCGGGGGGGAGGAAAAAAATTTCGAGCAACAATATTTATGTATTGCAAAGATTTAGGCGATGCTCGGTTTATTTATTTGCACTTGAACATTTTTATACTTATAATCCCAATGTGTATACCGAGTTAAATAATTAATTGTCGGAATATGAGATGAGAATTTATGAGGCGCGGCATAAATTAGGCGCCACGATCTATTAAAACAAATTAGCTGGGAATTTTGAAAAGCAAATTTCACGCTTCATACCCACTTTGATACTTAATGTACTAAATATGTAATACTCCGCAGTTATAAAAACTTTAAATTTCTATCACTGATGTTCCATTAAAGTCGACTTACAGCTTCTCGGACAGATTTTACAGCATAAATCAATTCGAGCCACCTACAGAGCTAATGCTATCCATTAAAAAGTTTTGGTATTAATTTTATTTTACAATACAGATTGAAGATTGTTATTGTAATAGGCGTGGCTACGTGAGTGAGGCTAACAGTTTTTTTTTCCTTTTCTCTTGAGATTCACCACCAAGTTTTAAGGTCCTTTAAGGCGCAATTGAGGCAAAATCAAGAAAATTTGTCGAGCGATAAAAGTTTCGTGCCTTTAATTTTTAAACACGCGTCTTTATACGTAAACATTCATTTCTGAGAAGAAGCTGAGGAACATTGATGTGTCGGACTGTTTTCAAGTGAAATTACCTGGCGCCCATTATTACTTTAACTTTGGAACTTTGGTGGCACTGGCGAGCACGGTATTTGTCACGAGAAACCCCAGCCTCCTACATTAAATGCCAGAGCAATGAGTACTTTTAAAGTCATTAGACGGAACACACTTGTGTCCACGGGGTGAAAAGAATTTTCAGTCATTTGAAAAATAAATGAGCGGCTTTCGGGTGCATTTTCATTGGAAAGTGCTCGGGAGCTGGATGCGAGCGCGAATTTCACGCCACATTTGCCTATCGAGCGATTTCCCGACAGCTACATCAAGGTGGCCACCGTTGGCCACTCCCCCCCATCCCTTCCCTTCCACCCCACCCCCCTCGTTCCCTCCGCCCCGTGAAAAAGTAGATTAAGTAACTCCACGAGACTCGAATTTTTTCTCTTCCATTCTTTTCTTTTTTTTCTTACAACGCTCATATAATTTATAGAATCTCTGCCTTTCTCGCTCATTAGTGAAATTGAGATTTCCTTTGGCGAGAGTCGATTGGAATAAAGTTCACATTGCATTCGTGCAAATGGGGGACTCGAGATTTATAACTTTTTATCTTCGAGTTAATCAGATGTCCACGCTAAGGTGGAGATAAAAAGTATCGACGCTGAGAATATTAAACAGTTGCCTGAAAATGGCTGGCTAATTTCCTTTCGTGAAAGCGAAATTTTCCCTCTGTTGTCCACGCTATTAAACATATAAATATCGATTAATATAGATTAATATGACTTTGATATTATTAACTGAATTATTGTGGATTAATTGAACCGCAGTTAACATCTGCAGTTAAATAAAAGACGAATATAAAACTTTGGTTTATTAATTATACTTAACGATATTCCATTTACTTTGTTACACAAGTAGAAATCATTTTTCCTACTCGCCCCCCCCCCACGCTCTTTTCATCCCCTCGTGTGTCTCCCTCGGCATGCAGGAAGTTCAATTCGAGGCGCGTAGAAATCACTGAAAAACACTTTTTCATAAGAAATGAATTTCTCTATAATTACAAAACTGTCTAGAATATAAGTTATTATATTAATATCATTCGCAATCATTTACAGTGCAATATTTCTCATTTATTTTCGAGACAAATAGAAATAATTTGCAATAACTATAAGAGGGAAGAAGGGACGGGTGTGCCTTCTTGTAAATTACATCTCTTCAAGTTGAGGAAATATTTCATTAAAATTCTGAGATATCACGTATAACGAGAGCACGTTTCCTACTTTCATCCCTTGGATACTTGCGCTTTTATTTATTGAAATAACTCGGATCATTGATAATCCCGCTGACAAAAGTTAAATTGCATTGCCCTGATATTGTTGTAACGCATAAAGAATTTCGTTTAAAAACCGTCGATGCGCTCGTTAAAATTAGTAAGCCGTTAGATGCATCGATAAATGTCAGTTGTCTAATGAAATGAATTTCGAATTATTTCAACGTAAACGTGATAATGATATTGTTCCGTTCCTAATTCTCTTTTAATTTTATCGTTTCATTATAAAATGCTCTTTATAGGCAAAGTTCAAAATAAAAATGCTACACAAACGGACGCGCAACGCACTTGTTTTAAAAATGTGATCCGAAATATTATCTTATATTTGTTCGTGCATTAAATTTAATAAATGTAACTGCTATCAGTTAACCGGCCTGGCCTCAACATATTTTATATGCACATATTGGTCCGCGTGTTCGATAAATAATGAATCGGCAAAGGCCAGAACTCGGAATGCGCGAAATCAATAGGGAAAAAGAGAGAGAGGAAAAGGGAAAAAAAATACCAAACAAACAAACACACAACAAAACAACAATAAAAGCAAAATAATATATATTCGCTCGTCAGCGGGAAGACCGATATACACGTTAATAAAACATATGAAACCATACATCATTGGCTGACAAAGTCGCTCCAACAAAAACGACTTACAGTCCTCAACAAGACGTTATCCGCCCTCTGGCCTGACAGAAAATACGAACCGCACGACTTTTTCTATCGCCGTTTTATGATTCTCGCACCAACAGAATCCAAAACGCTCACTTTCTTTCGTTGCGCAAAAAGCCCGACGCGGTGCCGCGCACAGAGCCGCCGAAATAAACAAAGGGAAGGAGCGCGCACAACCGGAAGTGTAATAACGGCTTAACGTCTATCCGGGATAACAAGTGGCTCGTGATTAATGTTTTTGTAGAAGCTCGTTCGCCGGCATACGAGTCCGTGGGGATTGCTCCGGCTCTCTCTCTCACTCGCTCCTTCGCGCCCTCTCGCGGCCCCCCCTAGCAGATATTCCCTGCTCACCCTGCTCAGAGTCGTACGTTACAGTCTCCATCCACAGACCGAGGCGGGCTTTGAAGGACGGGAATCCGTTACCGATTACGTGTCGTCCTCGGGCCGAGGAAAGGTCGCGGCCAGGTGTGCGGGAATCCTGGGCGTTTTCTTTTTAACGGGCAGAGCCGAGCGGCGGCGGCGGCGATGATGGAAAGGGATCATCCGTTTGTTTCTCAATGCTCAAAGTTGGACGATGAGATTGTTTCTTTTTCCATTTTTTCCTCTTCCTTCGCGTGGAATTATCCGACACGCTTTGCACTTTGCTTAGCGCCTCATCGAGATATTCAGCGCGACGTTCGAGCGACGTGCGCACCGAGCGAATCGCTTTAGATTTCTCCCAATCATTGATCCCTCGTGCGCCTGCTCTCGCGCTGTATGCGTGAATTGTGCGTGCGTAAGTGTAAAAAGCTCCGACGTTCCGTCCGTTTCCCCAGACTTCTCATAAATTGCGGGGGGATTAGAAAAGAGAAGAAGAAGAAAAAGAATGAATAAATCAAGGATTTCCTCGCCGCTTTCGGCATTACAATTAATTAGCCGAAGGGGCCGATTAATAATAGACAAAGGATATTTTAAGCCACGCTACACTTGACAGCAATTCACGTGAGCAAAAATCTTGCTCGTACGTCTGTGCGTGCATTAAGGATATTATGGCTGGTGGGAACGATAAGTGGCGCATTTCGCGAGTTATAAATCTCGATGGGGAAGACGTTGGAAAATGCATACCTTAAATGTACCTCTTCTTCCTCTTCTTGCCAAAAAATATCGCTCACTAAATTTGAAAAGCGTAATTTTCAACGAGTGTGCGTTTGCGAGGGAGGATTATAGCTCGCGCGACGACAAACCACACGATAAAGTCTTCAGTGTGAACAGGCGAGAAAGGATAAAATCGTTAAATTGTCCAGGCTCACGCGCGTACTTATACAGGATCGGATTATTAATTAAGCTCACATTAGCCACTTAATCAAACAGCTCTAATGCAGAGGCACGCGAAGCTGCCTGGAACGAGCGCAACTTGTTTAAATAAATGTCTCCTACCACCATTCGATTCGCACTTTTTCCCAGGCTTTTAACGACACACCGAGGCACAAACACACATTCTCAATTTAATAATCGAGCGAATCGATCGATCAGCATCACTGTCAAGAGCCTCGGACTCGGTATGCTCCGAGCCCCCCCCCCCCACCCCTCGCACCCCGAAAATCCCACCTCGAAGGAGGAACGAGCACACGTCCTCGAGGAAGCCTCCCGAATGTCCGGGCACATAGCGCTGCAAACAATTAAAGGAAGGTAAAGGGCCCCGGCAGGGGATGGCTCCTCTTTAACGCCGCCCATACTAATTGGCTGAGTTAATCGGGCGCTCCCCCGAGCTCCGGGGCCGAGATTTATGGGCTCGGAGTCGCGAGCAGCCCGGGAGGATGAGGTGGGGGGGGGGGCCGGGATTAACGCGTCACAACCGCACGACAGGCCTCTCCGATATTAACGTCTTCGCCGACGTCTTCGTGGGCTCGAAAGTTCGCGGGCTCGAGGAGCTTTTAACCCTCCGGTGTAGCTGCTCGTCGGATTTGTCATTGTCGGGGATCGGCCTTTGTTGTCCGTGTGGGAACTTTGCTCCCGGCGTCGCTTAGGCACTTAGGCTCGAGCTTTTGCTAGCTGGAGAGGAGCCTTGGCCCCGGTTGATTGGCTCTTACAGCCGATGCTGGATTTTGACTCCAGGCTGGAGCTCATTTTACTGGACGGCTGACGTGCATTTTTGAGTGCGTCGGAGCCTAGTGTCGCGCCAAAGTACCCGGCCGGGCCCGGGTTACGAAATCCTGTTGCTGCTGCGCCGTCTTCGACGGGGACACGCCCAAGTCTCGCTTTATTTCCTCTGCGAGTCGCTGATTAAATATGCAGGGCTGGGGCGAGGGGTGGAGGGGGGCTGCTGTGGCTCGCGCTCCGCTTCGATATTAAATTGATCGCCAATCATCAATGCCAAGTCAAAGCTCGTGTAACGCCGAGGAAAGTGAAATCTGGAGAAAAATGGTGACTCCCTCGCCTTATCGTGCAATTATCGATGAGATTTATGATTTTTTCATTTTGTGCGCGGTGAGCTTCGTAAACTAGGCTACGTGCGATTGTTTTGGTCGTTATATTTGCACTCTCGACATACGATGCTCATTTCAATTTCGATAATTGAATTTCCTCGTATAGTGCGTTTATCATGTGTACACTGATACTCCCGAATTCCAAACAAATTGGTATCAATTTTTTTTTTTTAATATCTATTATTAATAAGCGAATACTTTTGTATTCATTGATCGTACATTGGACACATTTCATGGCTAGCAAAATTATTATTGCATTGCTGTTGCATTATGTTAGGAGGAATTTGTTCTCTTATCGAATAACTTTTATATTCTTGATATTTACAAGATTTTCTTCTTCTCCTACATCGCTAAACAATCGAATGAAAAAATTCTTTGAATATTCCGTTCTAATATATATATTTCATGAAAAAAATAAACTCTAAAGTATGTTTACGGAGCAGCATCGATAAGATTTTTCTCCGCAAAACGTAAAACAAAGCCAAGCTCGAGATAACTTTATCGCAAAATAAATTGTCTATAATGTTCCAAAGTATTAACTTGCCAGTATATTGTTTCAATACATGTTTGCACACACACATATATATATACATATACATATATGCATATGAGTTGAAAAGGAATTAATATCGATGTTTACATTTACCGTCGAGATTATGAATTATTAGTTTAATCATGATCAATGTAAGGATCGAGCTTCTTAACGATAATATATATATATATTATATATATATATATGTGTGTCTTCGAGTCTTCGTGCCTGTTGGCATTAAAGTATCAATATTTTTACGCACTTTAGCCACTTTCGCTTATTCTTCCAAGATACAATTATTATATACGGCCTGTGCCTCGTAGCTTTATTTTAGTGCAAAAAACGCTCAATATAATTGAGAAAGTCTCGACTGATAATCGATAATCCCTATGCCTCCGTGCATGAATAATCATGAATTCTCCTACGGTGCTGTAATATTTTTTTAGCAAGACTAATATGTATTATTTCAATAATGGCGCTAGAATTTATGCCTCTTCGGGGATTTCATTATATGGAATAAGGTTTAACACATACAAAATTGCGTAGAAATATTCCAGCTTATGTACTTACAATTTAGTAACTCGAATGCGCCTCTCACTGTATAATTAATTCGTTTGTTCGTTGGCTCGCTCGCTCATCAAAAAGTACGAATATAATGTTTTAATTAGATTAGCCGTACTATCGAAATAAACAGGGACAAATTTATTTAAAATGCCCAAAGGACGATAGATAATAATCAATGATCTTTATTTCATTTGAAATTATTTATAACATTCTCCGGGGCATTAATTGTGGATAATGTGGATAAAAATTTTGCGATTAAACTCGAGCAAACATTTGTATAATTGATACTTTACGTTCGTACAACTGAATTTATGGTCCATTGCTTTCGATTCGCCTTATATGAATTAATTAAAATAATGTAACTGTAATTTCAAATCAATAGTTATACGTTATTCCCTTTGATGAAAAATATACGACTGTTAACGTACATACAGCAGTGCATAAACCAACGTTTGTTGAAGATACTTAAATTCAATATTAATATATAGGATGTGAACATTTTGATTATTAAAATTCGTTACATTCGATGTGTGTTTTTATTGATTTTACGGATATTTTAGGCAAATAATGTCAAAAGTATTGGGAGTAGCAAGTTATCTCGATACGTTAATTATCGTATAAAAAGCACAACGATTGCTGCTCAGACATGCCGGAATGAAAATTTGTCAATAGAATAGGTATACAATAATATCACGAGTACCTCGTAAGCAAAGAAATAATGATTTCTAAATGCTGCTTTCAATAATCCCCAACACTTTTCTTCTTTCAATTTTTAATATCTGTAAAATCATATTTCCATTTATTACGAATTAAAATGGATAAATTGCAATATGGCGTAATCTTTTTGTATTCAAATAACCTTTTAAATACTTTCATTTCCATAAAAGCTTTTAAGGACTTGCTTCTCAGATTTTTTCATCCTACTTGAAATACCTACAATTATATTCACGTTAAAAATATTCGTTAATTATCTATTGTTCTTCGATGAGAAAATCTCTTTACAATGAGAATTGATTCTTCCCAATTGGCCGATTCTTTCAACGCGCAATTGAATTCTCTCTCTCGCTTATAATATTAATAAACGTAATTACTAGAAGGTATAAGCTATACTTGTCTCGTCTTTAAACTCACTCTAGTATTTCGAATGTTCGGAGAATTTAGTTTCAGCGCGATAACTAAATACAACCGCTGCAGTGAAATTTGAACAATGCATCTGAAATTCAGAAGACACGTGGTATTTTTGCATTTTAAGAGGCACTTTCATCGGCAACTTAACCTATCAAGCTGCTTGCAGAATATTTCGGATTATGTGGCATTTTAGAATGTCGGTTTCAAACTCAAACAAATGAAAAATGCTTCGATAGCAGCCAACCAAAGTTTTGATGGACTAGTCAGTTTTTAATATGCACCGCGTGTCTATACACAAGATTATAAGATTAAACCCAGTGCCCTGCATCTGCAGAGATATTAAAGGCATTTGAGATTCGACATTGTTGAAATTACGACGAGAAATATACAAATAAATAGGGAATTGGGCATCATATTGGGCATTATAGCCTGCTCGCTAATTTCATGAATTTCAAGACTAATAATGTTGGAGCAGCTTTGAAACATCGCCAGATGATATTACTGCACAATGCATTCCAAATATTCAAAAGTTTCGCTCCATTTGAGAATGAAAGATTCAAGTCCATTATGCAACGTGCAACAAGTCACAATTGTGAGAAAAAAAAATAGGGCGAGCCTTAAAAGCCAAAGAGTGTTGGGCTCTAAGCGCAAAAGTCGTCATTGGCCTCGCGTCAGGATCGATAATGCCAATAATTACCGAAATAACTCGAATAACTCGGCTGCAGGGAAGCGAGGCAACGAGGGTCATCGATTCCCTTTAACGAGCGCAAACAAGTGCGCGCCCGGAGTATTTGAAAAAGCAAAGTGGCGGCCCGGGGGCAGCAATACCACCACCATCAGCAATAGCCGTACTAGCAGAAGTAGCAGTACACAGCATCAGCACCAGCATCAGCATCAGCATCAGCAGCAACAGCAGCAGCCACAGGTATAATTAATCGCAAAGTAACTGGAAGGCGGCGGAGGCGCAGGCGCAGGGGCCCAGGTCGATGTCGTCCGCGTGGAAGGGAGGCAATTGGACGTACTGCGCGACATGTTAAACTACTCGAGCTCTCCCTCGGGAGACCTGTCCCGTCTGTCCGTCCCTCATC